>JBBPLX010000430.1:0-23538 GCA_038090015.1 Leccinellum albellum | reverse complement strand
GATCGCTTCTCCTACATCGCCATAAAGGATGGAGAATAGCCTGTTTCCAGCTTCCGCCACCTCAGGAGGCGGAGCTTCCCATTGGAGCGGGAATTGAGGTAAGTTGTACTCCGTCGTCCTTCCAGAAGCGCCCTTTCCTTCGCTTGCGCGGTGGGGTGAACAGACGCAACCCCATAACATGTAACTTCCTGCACCTCTCTCGAATCTGGGTATCGGACAAGCCCATGTCGTTTGTACCTGTCAGTTGACATCAAATCTTGGTAATTTCCTATCAAGGAGATTACACTGTACTCACGTCTCACAGGCACACATGAGGTTGAGGGTTTTCGGGTTATCCCTAGGTGCTAACACCCTAGAGCCATCTGAAATGAGACGTGCTGCGTCGCCACTAAGATTCGAATGGCCGTACCGGGTTATCAGACGCGAGTCGACCGCATGCTCCATACCGTCCATTTGTGCAGCATGTTCGAGATGCTTCTCCTGTGTAAGTAATCCCCCCGTTCTGGTCACGTTCGCTTTCACGTTTTAATCAATTAAGCTGGGGTAGCGCGAAAAAGAGTGAGGCGAGCTCTGAGGATGTCATCTCAAGTGAGAGACTGGTAGTTATGCATATGACATTTATCAGATGGGTGAGCTTCAAGCGCTACACATGAACAGTAAGCCATGACAAGCTATGAAGAAACTTTCCAACGCTTCTGTCGGCGGTGGAGAAGAACCGTACGCATGTTCGCCTTCTTCGACTAGCCTCGAAACCCGAAGTTCCATTTTATGAAGCGCATGGGGTAACAGATGGAGGGGCCAGTGCTGCCGACCTGCTAAAAGGGTTATTGAGGTTTCGAGAATTGTTAACGCGGACTCGTAGTAAAAAGGCCTTACATAAGGGGGGCAGTGACGCGGAAAGGCCAGCGAGTTGACAAATTGAAAGTATATACGGAAAGAGGCCACTGTGACTTGGGCTAGCCAGCACGGTTAATGTTGTGGGTCCATTCAAGTTCGCGGGACCGTGATGGCCCATGCCAGTGGGCCTCCAGACTTGATTGATGCATACCCCCGAGGATTACACCCGACTCATTTCTTGACTATACCTCTTGCAATGCCAGCTTCAAATTGACATACGGAGTTACTTAAGGAGTACTCTTCTCCTCCCTTTAAACTCCAGAAACCATCCAGCTGTACCTTTCAGACTTCTGCAAGCCCCAATTACATTCGCCATGTTCAGAAGTGGGATATTGTCCTGCCAAGCCAATTTACAGAATCTCAAGAAGCTCCCCTTTCTATGCAATCATGCATCCTGTTGTATTACCCGACTTTAACACCAGCAGAATCTTTCAATAGAGGTCAGTTAAATCGCCTGGTTCCGCTGAAAACGAATTTACTTCTCGTTCAGGACCCATTCGATATCTGCTGTCACACCTCTACCATACCATTTGATCGCAGGAAGGTGTTCTTTCCTTTCGAATGTTTGACCCCCTGTCGCTGCAGCAACATTGAGTAAATGCTTGGGTATGTTCCATATTTCCATTTTGCCGATGCCACTCTGCCTAGCAGCATCTTGGATGCGATGAAGAAGGTCCGGAAATTCTGATTCAGTTGCGCTAACCCGGGTGACGATTAGGGTCGGAGGTAATGGTCGCACGTCGATGGACCATGTTGCGAAAGTCGGCTGGTCACTGTCTGTCGTTTTCTTCTCGACACCCCAGACGTCCATTGACACGATGTCGTCGGCGGCGAACATGGAACGAAAAATATGGAAAGACCCAACACCTGCATCAGGTAAGTATGATACATACGCCTTGGGTCTCTCGATGTGATAGTCCGGGCTTGACTGGGGTATATTCTCCATCGTACGCCGGATCAACTGGACGTCCTTTTCCCAAAAAGCGTCGAGGTCTCCGTGTTTAAGCCATTTCCATTCTCTGTCGGTCCCGCGCTGCTCGACCACTGCTTTCTGAGGGATATTCCAGATGGTCGAGACGGGACTCCTTGTCTCCCATCCACCGGCGTTATCGACCCCCGGGCCAGATTGCTTGTAGAATTCCTCTCCCACATCACTATAAAGGATGGAAAACACCCCGTTTCCGGCTTCCGCCACCTCAGGAGGCGGAGCTCCCCATTGGAGTGGGAACTGAGGTAAGTTGTACTCCGTCGTCCTTCCAGAAGTAACCCAGTGCAAGAGGCGCATCATATGAGAGGCGTATCCTTTCCTTCTTTTGTGTGGCGGGGTGAACACCGACGCAACCCCATAACATGTAACCTCCTGTACCTCTCTTGAATCTGGGTATCGGACAAGCCCGCGTCGTTTGTACCTGTCAGTTGACATCAAAATTTTGGTAACTTCCAATCGAAGAGATTACACTGTACTCACGTCTCACAAGCACACATGAAGTCGAGAGTTTGCGGGTTATCCCTAGGTGCCAACACCCTGGAGCCATCTGAAATGAGACGTGCGGCGTCGCCATTAAGATCCGAACGGTCGTACCAAGTTATCATACGCGAGTCGACTGCATGCTCCATATCGTCCATTTGAGCATCACGTTGGAGATACTGCTCCTGTGTGAGTAATCCCCCCCATCCTGACCACGTTCGCTTTCGTGTTTCGATCACTTGAGCTGGGGTAGCGCGGAAAAGAGTGAGTGAAGCGAGCTCTGAGGGTGTCATCGCAGGTGAAAGAGTGGATAACGAGACTAGTCGTGGATATGACATTTATCAGACAGGCGAGCTTTCAGAATTTTAGATATCTTTGATATCTCCTTCCCAGTAGGTATGGTCTCATGATCTCATGCCGTTTATTTTAGACCGTCAAGTGATCTCAGGCGGGAAAACTTAGCAGGGATGAAGTAGGGACCCGTAGCTATAAACGAGAGGTGAAGGTGACGAAAACTACTCCGCATGGTCCTCCAATGATAAGACATAGATACTTGTGTAGGATCAGAATGTTTGGATCTCATGTGACAACCATAACTTCAGCTCACCTGTAAAATAGAATTCAAATTTAGTTACGGTACCCTGTTGCCCCAACCTTCGTGACCCATAATTATAACTCAGCGTCAAGGTACAGGTATCGATCCATTGGCATCAAGAAACTGGCGAGTGGCAGAGGAGCACTCCGAAAATAATAGTAAAGCAGTTATACTTCCCCCGATAGCACCAAACAAATCCAGAGATAGTGTCACTGGCAACCCTTGTTTGCAGAGAATATTCAATATACTTCTCATTGAAAACCCGTTCTACGGCTGTGGTTTCTCTTTCACCATACCACTTCAAAGCAGGCAGGCGCCTATCCCTTGCAAATGTCTTCTCGTCTTCGGCACCGGCGCTCCCAGGAGATTTGGGATGTATTCCATGCTTCCATTGTCCTCACACCAGCCTTTCTCACAAATTCTTGGATTTTATTGCTGAGCGCTGGGAAATCTGTTTCAGTTACATTCAATCTAGTGATGATGAGCACTGGAGGAAGAGTCACCTGCGTGTCAATTGTCCATGTGGCATAGTTTGACTGGTCAGGGTGATCCGCCGTCTTTTCCAAGCCCCAAACGTCCATGGATACGACATTATCGAGGGCGAACATGGAATACTAGTAGGAGACGGAATAGGATCCGACGCTCTCGTCGGGAAGGCATGTCACGAACGTTGTCAGTCTCTCGAAGTGATAATGCGGGTGCGACACCGGTAACCTCTCCATCGTGCGTCGGATATACTGGGAGCATTCAGGTCGCCATAGCACTTGAGCCACTTTCATGTGTTGTCTGCGGTCTCCTGTTCGACTTCTCCCCCTCTGAGACTTTCCAGGTGGTAAAAATGGAGTCTACCATCCAACAGCTTTCTCAATCTCGGGGTCAGCCTCCTTGTAGCCCTATGCCACTGCACAGGACGAAAAACAGTTAGTCACCAGCTTCTTCAACCTCGGGAGGCGGAGCACCCCATTCCACTAGGAGTTTGCTTTGCTCAGATGTTCGTTTCGTAAGGGACCCGGTGCGGTAAGCACATCACGTAGGAGGCGTGCCCCTTTCCTCGCATTAAGTCAAGCAGGGTGAACACATGTGCCACTATGTTGCAAGTGACCTCTCGTACTTCACTTGACTCGTATCGAACGAGCCCCTCTCGTTTGTATCTAAACGTATGTGATCAATAACCTAAATGTGATTAGTGACACGAACGTTCAAGCGCTCGCGAATCAAGTGTCTCTAGATTGTCTCTTGATACGAGGACCCTGCATCTCATTAGCCACGTCAGAACAAGGCATCGCGTTGATAGAACAAAATGGTGTAAGCCTACAAGCTTGCCTAGTTACCTATAACTAGCATATATACTGCCTGCGGTACTGAATGCTAAGCATTCAGTATTGTTGCCTTTTGGCGTAACGGTTAAGCAGCGGCCGGTCTCACCTTACAGATGGAGTCCATTGGTGGCGTGTTCCATCCGGTTGTAGCGCTCCAGGTTCCAGTGGGTGAACTTGTCTGCCCACTCGGAACAACTCCTGCGGAACTCGAGGAGTTGAGTTGGTGTCGCGCAAGAATGGCTGCCGTCGGTGCCACACACGGAACTTCCCGTCTGCCAACGGTGCCGTGAGGAGAGTAATCGCGAGCTGCCGCCATCAGTGCTGGTAGCAAAGCATCTTTTGTTGTATAACTCTTAGCGTGGCTTCAACATCACTCCAACTCTCCTTGGGAACCATCAACGGCGCAAGGTGCTCTAATAACTTGGCTGGACGTAAGTTCGTGCGATCACGCCGGACTTTGGTATCATAAGGACCGATATCAATCGCGGCGCGATCGCTGAACCTAGTTGTATAAACGACCCGTCGCTGAGTTTCCACGAGAAAACAAGGGCTTGTTGATTGCCAAATTGCAACAACGACATGTCAGTTCCCCTCCGCCCAGTAAATTATGAAACTGATAGCGTCCCTTCATCGCTATTGTATTCAGGTCGCAATGTGGGTCCCCAGTGTGGGTCCATGAATCGTGATGCTTCCCTCTCGGTTTACATCCATTGTTTTTTTGTCTGCCGCTTGCGCGACGATGTGAACTCCTCGGCAGGGGTAGCTATGCGAGTCTTTCATCTTCTGGCGCTTCCACTCGCAGCGAGGTGGTTCATAAAAGGGACAAATCCATCCATTGACCGCATCATCAACTTCTTCCCACTTCCTCCAGGTTTTAGTTTTCCTTTTTCGCAGCAATTTTTTTTTTTTGCTCGACGCACGATCGTTTCAATGGATCTCGATGGTCCCGTGAGTTCATTTGTCCTGCTATTGACAACGTGCTGTCCATCCTCAAAAGTCCCCCCCCTCGGCGCCCTCTAGAGAAGTCCAGAATCTACGTCGATGGAGATCGACGATGACGGCGTATCTCGTTCCCATACGCAACCTGTCCAAACGAGCTCCTCCGATATTTCTGGTCATCCATTCGCTGGTTCGAATGCTCCTTCTCAATCATCACCACGGTTCTCCGGGCCCACGACCCGTTTAGAGGAGGCAGGTGATATTCACAACGATCACGGGCTGGCACCTTGGCAACGTAGGGACAGGCTTCCTAGCTCCCAGTCATCCAGACCGGAACACGCCGAGTCACGCAAACGAAAAATCATGCGTCTTTCACCGCAAGCAGACCACTCGGATTCCGCTCGGGACGCCCATTCGTCCTCGGGCGCTGCGGACTCGAGCAGTTCATCATTTAGCAGGCGGACACGTCCCCGTCTGCTTCGGACACAACGAGACGGAGAGTTCACTCCGCTCCTCATCATGTCTCCCAGACGAGAATTGGAAGACGATACACTCATGTCGTTCCATTACACCACGCCGATCGTGACCGACTCTGACTCGCTTCGTTCAATGGTCCGACGTCGCCACGTTCCTCTCCCTCCTCTCGACGAACACGACCCGCGGATATTGCAGAGCAGCTATTCGCCCACGGCGGCCGACACCATAGAGACCCACCAAGGACGCAGACAGAACTCGGCTAGCTCTTTCGAACAAGTCGCGATGGCGTCGACCAGCCCGACGACACCAACGACCGGCAGCCTGTCGACGCTGTCCAACCTCTCCCTCCCCCGTCCCTTTGAGGATGGTGGTGCTTCTCCTCTTCCTTCTCCTGCCGCTGCTGAACCGCCCTCCGAGCCAGCGCGGGGTACCACCATCATCAAGGTACACGAGAGAGGTATCGATTCGGGGCCTTCATTTCCCGTTCCCTCTTCGACCAGGGGCGGTCTGCGGTCATCTCGTGGTGCCGCGCCCTTTCAGTTCCACTTCCACTTCCACGCGGATCAGGGCGCGAACCCCTTTTTTGACGAACCCTTGTGCGAGTCGCCGGTCTCGTTCCACTCAGGAGTGGCCCTGAGCCCCCCGAGGATCGATCCAGACGACATCAGAAGGGTAATCTCGGCACCGATTGGGTGTATCCAACGGGTACCCGTGGCTTTTAGGTCGTTGCCTGCAACGTAGGACACTATGCGATGATGAGGACTCTCCCGAAACGAAATGAACGTTGTTTGGACCTGTAGCATACAATGTAAACTTGCCATAAAATCTTCACTCTACTAACACAGTACTTTTTGTATATTTAGTCTATGCCACGGACTTACGGATACGTCACGCATGTCAATAGATTATGGACTATTCACTTGGAGATTTCACGTCAACGCGCGCACGATGGGAGGTTGGCTGGTGACTCATGACCAGCGTAATTCCTTGGACTGTTGTTGCACAGACCCCGAGATGCGAGAGTACAAAAAATAAAAAACGAAAAAAGAAGAAAACCAAACATCGCATTCCGCCCGTCATCGGAATCCCATGTCATCCTCGTCCCCGCCGTCGCCCCAGCCGCTCGCAATGATCTCTTCTTCCAGGCGAAGCGTTGACGAACGTTCTTGCAGGATCGGCGAGGAGGGTGGATGTGCACCTTCTGATCCGTTCTGTGCTACAATGGGTTGAGAAGCCGAAGTGGTGAGCGTCTGGGAGCTCGGGAGCGATTGTTGGGTCGCATGCCAAGATATTTGCACCACGCCCACAGACGGGATATCACTGCCCTTGGCAAGTGCCTAGATAGCTCGTCAGTGCTGAAAGGCGGAACAGTGCGAGAATAACTACGAACTTGCTCGGCAGCGGCTCTTGTCCGGAAACCAACGAGCACCTCATCGTCGCCCACAGAATCCACGGAATCGAGTTGACCTGGAGTCTGGAGTAGAAAAGTGCTTGAATATGTTGTCGTCAAGACAGTTAAAAGATCATTCGCACCTCATACCACTCCCGCAAGGTTGGGATAGCGTCCTCCCGAACCCCCTTGACGAGTAATTTTTTGGGTCTGTTATCAAGCTTCATGCTACCACGGGGAGCGCCTCTCCCGGCTCCCCGGAAGAATGAACCGCGCGCTCCACGTCCCCGCCCCCTGTAAGGACGGTACGATCCTCCACCGTAGGAATGATCTCCACCTTCGGGAATACCCAAACTTGCAGCCTTGCGACCCTGTCAGCGCTTACCTCACATCAAGTGAACGCGCACACGCACCTCTTCTTTGAGTTTCGCAAGCTTGGCTTGCAGCTCTGCGGTAGATTCATTATCCCTCACGGCGTGGAGATCCAGCTCTTTGTCGAGTCGTTCTCTTTCCTTGTGGTGCTGAACGGGATGTTCCACGGAGCTTGCGGGTCGTTGGGCTGTGGACGCAGAATGCGACGACGCTTCACCGGATATTGAACCTGGGGACGAAGTTGGTTTCATCTCTTCACCAAGTTTTCTTAGACGGGCCATGATTGATTTCTTTTCTTCCCCAGAAGTCGTTGCTAAAGATGCCATCAGGGATTTCTGTTCTGCTATCTGCTCCTCCAATAGTTTTTGTTTCGCAGCAAGTTCAACAGCGGCATTGGAAGCCACGGCAGCTGGCTTACGAACAGGCGCTGTGCTCGAGGCTCCTGTTGCTGCTGTAGAAGCGGCTGGCGTCGCGTTCCGCGCGGTAATATTTGCAACCAGTGGCGCAGATGCAGCCAACATGCGCGCCCCCTTCTGACCATGTCCTTCCATCGGTCTATGCCAAAACACCTTGACAAACCGATTGCCAAAGACAGCGTCCTCCGACTTCCACGCAGCGTGCGCTTCGGTGTGCTCCGAAAAACTGACCAGTGCTTTTGCGGTGCGAACATCAATCGCGACATTTGTGACCGTGCCGAAGCGCTTAAACCAAGTGTTCACAGCATCAAGGGAGAGTTTGTCTTCTGGAATCTTCTCGACGACAAGCGTTTTGTCATTCCGACGTTCTGGACGGAACGACTGTGCATCACCAGCAAATGTCCCTCTTCCACCCCCTCTAAATCCACCGCGAGCACCTCCTGGTGTAACGGGGGGATTTTGTGGCACAACAGGCGCATCCACATCCATGGGCTGTACTTGCTGTGGTGGTACTGGATTCTGCATCCACGCTGTGTGGTCTTGTGGTGGCGGTGGTAGTAGTGGCGGCGGCGGTTTAGAAGCAGTGACGGTGGGGTCGTCGGGAACTTGGGGTGTCAGATCTTGAATAACAGGGAGCTCTCCCGAAGCGCGTCCGGACTTTGAATTGTCTTCCTGGGCGCGGTGGATGATAGGAGGACGAAGGGGATGTGTTCTGCCGTTGATGCCCATCATGTTGCCACCGGGTCGCATATCCATCCGTGCTTCGTGGGGATCGTAGGCAGTACCAGGAGGGACCATACCAAAAGGCATCGCTCCAGGGGGAAACATGGGCAGGAAGGGCATTTGAGCTCCGGGTGTGCCCAAGGCAAAGAGCTGTGAGGGAACGAAGGCGTCGTCACCGTGGCTGTACTTGCAGAGCGCACCCCTGGCACAGTAACCATTATCTGTGAAGGAGAGAGATGAGTGAGAGGGGATGTAAGACGAAGAGGACGCACTGTGGTAGTCTCTACATATGCCTCTCCGTTGGTCCGGTGGCTGATACGTCTGAATGCGCTGTCCGTTCACGGGTGGAGTACCATTGGCCGGACCCTGCCGGTCGTTCTTTGGAGCCCACTGGCCAGTTGAACGAGAGTCCTGTCCGGTTGCATAGCGCGAAAACTGACTGTCGACGGTCAGCCGAGGGCCCTTGGCGGGGCGGAGCGCGTCACGGTCGTCGTCGGGGTGAGTGCGTTTTTGGGGGCGTTCGGAATTGGGCAGGAAGCCATCGAGAGGTATTGGAATGCCGGCGTCAGTGGGATGAGAGCTGGACTGATGTGGAGGGGAAGAGGTTGTATATGGGAGATAGGACTTTGTTCTTAGGACGGTGAATAATGTATCTATAAATGAAGGGCCCTCTGAAGCGGGTGAGCGGTGAAAAGGAAAGGGTGTTGGATAGATGCATACCCTTCTCGAGAAACTCTTCGAGTTGTGCTGTGAGTTCCTTGCGCATCTCTGGCTCAGGGAGGTTGTGCTTGAGGAGTGCGAGGACATATTCTGCGAGGGCTGTTGGTTCTGCGTCGCATCTGTGTCGGTTAATTGTGAGCGGTGTTGTTAGGAGAGGAGAAGTAGTAAATGATTACATTGGACCGAGAGTACGAACTAGCCATGGCTTTAGATGTGGTGCAGTCGCTGGGTCGAAGAGCATCGCTGAAACAGTTTCGAAAAGAGTTTACCACAAAATACACTCTCTTTCTACTAGATGACTAAGCAATTCCACTCGCTCGCAATCTCGCCTGTTTGAATACCAACCAACTCTTTCCACAGCGGTCGAGAGACAGGTCCCATCCCATCCTCGCCAGTAGGAATCATCACATCACTACCCAGGTATCCAATCTTCTCCACTGGTGTCACAACAGCCGCCGTCCCAGTGCCAAACATCTCGACAAGACGTCCAGTCTTGCCTGCCGCAATGATCTCCCCCATGTTCACAGCTCGCTCAGAGATCTTGAGTCGGTCGGGGAGTCCCTCGAGACGCTTGCCCCCCGAAGCGTGACTCCGTGCGAGGGCGAGCACAGAATCACGGGTCACACCAGGCAGGATCATGCCATCGAGAGGAGGCGTCACGAGTTCGGTCACTGCAAACTGTCGATGCAACGCTCGTCTGCAAGGGGTGTTCACTCACCACCGTTCTCACCCTTGAACACGACAAACAGATTCATCGTGCCGACCTCCGTTAACCAGTGCTCTGGTCCGTGGAGCCAAAGGTTCTGGACATACCCTGCTTTGGCAGCAGCTTTCTGAGCCACGACACCAGGAGCATAGTTGGCTGCCAACTTGAAAGCACCAGTGCCTACACCGAGAATCAGCCACCGACTGTCAACCAGGTCTGGAACGGACCTCCTCGTGCAGCACGAATGTATTCTGTGTCCGTAGTGCCATACAAGGCCACGGGTTTAAATCCCTGGGGGTAATAAGGGCCGGCAGGACTGCAGATCACGAACAGGAGAGCTTCCGTTGGTGGTTGAACTCCTAGAGTTCCGTTGGTACCGACTTGAAGCTCGTCAGTAAATACATGGCAAGAACAGCAAGCAATCGACTAACTCATAGTAGGACGGATGTAGAGACTGTGACCTGGTTCCTTGGGTATCCAATTACGCTCTAATGAAATCAGTTGCTTAATGCATTCCGTCAGGGCATCGCCGTTGAAAGCCTAAAAACGAATCTCATAAGCACGAGAAGCCAGTCCACGGCGTAGACTGACGGGTAGTGCCAGGCGTTGTGCACTGATATTCATCCGTTTCATGTTCATATCCGGTCGAAACATGGTCACGGTGCCATTCGCGTGCCTGTAAGCCTTCATGCCCTCGAAAAGCGCTTGTGCATAGTGCAGAACGGTCGCCGCGGGAGTAAGATTGATATCCGTAACTAGTATGGCACGTCAAGAAGACGAACGGATGACAAAAGACGGCATAACTCACAGGGCTTGATAGAAGGTGCGCCCCATCCGGTTTTTTCATCCCACGGAATTCTGAGCATATGATCCGACTTGCAGAAACACTGAATAGGCCGCAAAAGGTAAGACAGTAATGAAAGTGACCTACAAAGGTCCGGCCAAAAAGCAGCTTTGAGGAAGGAGGCAGCTCGCGCGGACTCGTCGTCTGCACCACGGTGAGCTTCGAGGGCTGCAGTGAAAGATGAATGGAGTCATGCCAATGAGCGAGTCAGAGAGGGCATACGTCGATATCAGGATGAGCTGCGGGCGCCGTGGCAGAGAAATGCCGCCATGTTTGGATGCCGGTGGGTCGGGCGAGCCTGGCTAACCGTGCAGGTGCTTGATGGAGTTGGGAGAGAGACATGAGAAGTGCTGGGAGGATTGAATTTAGACTAACGTCGGTTTTATACGGCCGCCCTTCTTATTTTTAAGTAAAAAAACTCACCGGGTTCGATGGCGGTCCAGCATGTCCGCTCGACGCGCTCGCCGACGTCGTCCATCGTCTCCCACAACGTGCGCCAGCAGCAGCCGGCGAGTCTCGCGAGACGTCTCCTCTTCCCTCACATCCAACACGGTTCCGACTTGCCCCCGCTCTTCCTCTCCCCCGACTGCCCACCCGAACTCAACGACGAGGTGTATGACCTGATCGCTCTCGCTCTGAGAGCCTTTGTGAACACCTGGTGGGCCAAGCTCACTAGGTACGACAAAGAGTTCCTTCCCCAGATTGCGACAATCGTGATCCATGTCGTTCGTTCCCTAGAACAGCGTGTGCTCGATGCAGACCTCTCGCTCCTCGTCTTTTCCGACATACCGTCCCTCGTCACCCAGCATTACAGGGACTACCGACAAGCCGCTTCCAAGGCCTCGACCTCTTACGCGACCGGCGGTGCACTGTCGCTGCCACAGCTCTTCCACCAACTCCAACCGCATATGGCGATCTCCTCCGATGGTACAATTGACGAAGAATACTTTCGGCAAGTTTTCGACCACATCCTAAGAGAATGCCTCCCTGCAGAGGACTACGTGCCAGAGGCCGAAAGATTTATCGTCAGGGAAGTCATGCTCAAGGTCGTGGTCAAGGACGTCATCCCTCACATAACGCAGCCTTGGTTCCTCCAGAAGATGGTGTTGGACATGCTCGGTCCTTTGGGTGTATCAGAGCAGGTGCGTACTCATCCGTGCCTTGGCTGAGACTGCTCTTAGCCTCGCCCTAGCCATCCACCTCGTCCACGTCTGCATCTGGCCCCGCTCGCGTCTCCAAGTCGAGTGTGGTCGTGGTCCTGCTCTCAGCCATCCAGAGATTGTCTGGAACGTGCATCGCACTCATCCACGCATACAAACAAATCGTGTATATGATACCGATCGTCAACCAAACACAAACCCGTCCGATCCGAATGACGCCTTTGGAAGACGATTCTCCTGCACCAACCAGATCTTCCACGTCATCTGCTGCGTCGTTCGCTCCCGAGATCAACTATGCGACCTCGTATCCTGATCTCACGCACGGTCCGCTGGGGATGATATCGGAAGTGCTCTGTGCGCGGGAGAGACTCGCCGCCGCTGCCCTTTTCAACCTTGTTTCTCTACTATGCTGCGGTTTCCAGACGTTCATGAACAAGTGAGCTCGTTTGCAGTGGCCTTTTTGTGTTGTGTCTAACGTCGCGATTGCAGGCTGTTGTGCTATCTGTTGTACACTCACGTGCTGTCTGTGTCGTGCATGCTGCATGTCGTGCGGACCTCGAAGCGAACGCTGTTCCCGAACGGGTACCCTGCGACAGCAGCAGCTGAGCCGACGGCGGAGGAACAAGTCGCGATCCGCACGCAGCTGGTACAGAGACTCGCGGAGGGCGTGCCGAGATTTGCGCGCAGTGTCATACTGGGCGATGGTGCTGTAGGCGTGTTATCGGATGCGGTGGATGTGCTGAGCGACGAGGCGTGTAATCGACATTTGGCGGTGTTCGTGCTGGACGCTCTCGTGCTGAGTCTCTTTCCCTAGTAGTAGTATGTGTATGTTTGGTCAGTGACGTCAGCAATATAAATATTAGTAATTTATGAGATTCACAAAGATCAAGCAATGCATCAACCACCGAGAGAACTAGTGTTGCACACGTTTGAATCCCCCGCCGATCTCACAGGCGCACTCGCCGAGTTCGTGCTTAAAGCGCAGAAGGAATCCATCGAGAAGAAGGGCAGGTTCACCATCGCCCTCTCCGGCGGATCTCTGCCAAAGCAACTCAAGGCCCTTATCGACAATCCTCACGCAAAGTGGGACAAATGGTAACCCCTCTCTCAACCTCTCATACTCGCCCGCGCTCATTCCCAACAGGCAGGTCTTCTACGCCGACGAGCGCGTTGTCCCCCTAGATCACCCCGATTCAAATCACTACCTCTGCAGCAAGGAGCTCTTTGAGCACGTCCCCATCCCCCCAGCCAATATTCACACGCTCGACACCGACCTGCTCGACGACCTCGAGGAACTCTCAGACGCCTACGAGAAGCAGCTCATCCACGAGTTTGCTCAAAAGGACTCAGCTCGTTTCCCCATCTTTGACCTCATCCTCCTCGGTGTTGGCCCAGACGGTCACACCTGCTCCCTCTTCCCAGGCCACGAGCTTCTCAAAGAGAGTGACAGATGGGTCGCCTACCTCGAAGACTCCCCAAAGCCTCCCCCGAAGCGCATCACCCTCACATTCCCCGTCCTCAACCATGCCGCCCGTATCGCTTTTGTCGCCACCGGCGAGAGCAAGGTCGACATGCTACCCTTGATCATCGATCAGCCAGAGCTCGGGCTTCCCGCATCCCTCGTCAAGCCTGCCTACCCTGGCCAAGTGTACTGGTTCGTAGATGACGCTGCCTCTGCAAAGGTCAAGTTCTCGAAGACGGTATTCAAGTTGTGAAGACGCCGGTCGAGGTGTTGAGCGCACGTATACTCGTACCATTCACCACCCCCTATCTACTTAGCATATCATGTCGTCGCTGTACCTCTATCTTGATCATCAGCATAGCCAGTAACATAAGATACCTCGGTCAACAACGACAGTAAAATTAACACTCAACAGGGTCACAAATGGGTAACAAGCGACGGCACTCGTCGCAAACATGACAAAAATGACAAAACGTCCATCGTCCAGATCAACAGTTACACCCATAATTATGTGTGCCCTCCCGATCGATTTGGATCGGATCAGGATAATCCACATACCTGTTCAATATTTCAGTCAGGGCAGCCGACATGCGAACCGACACGTACAGCTGTTCCTCTGCTTCTTGTTGCAGAGCATTCTTGGATACTGTTTGGAAAGCCTGCTCGACGTTGATGGCCTCCTTGGCAGAAGTCTCGAAATAAGGGATATTTCCCTTGGATTGACACCACGTCATCGCCCTCTTCTGCGTAACCTGTGGCGATGTCTAGAAGTACACTCGATAAACAGTCAAGTATCGTCCCCCACCTGTCGTTTGCTTTCCTCTACATCAATCTTGTTGCCTAAAACGACAAACGGAAAGTTCTCTGGGTCGTGTGGGCTCGCTTGGATGAGAAACTCGTCGCGCCAGCTATCTAGCGTCTCGAACGACTTTGCACTGTTGACGTCATATACGAGGACACAGCAGTCTGCCCCTCTGTAGTAGGCCACGCCAAGAGACTGGAAACGCTCTTGCCCGGCCGTATCCCAGAGCTGGTGACGTGCGTCAGCACTCGAGCCCGGAAAGGAAAGAGCGTGGCATACCTGCATCGTCACCAGACGGTCGTCAACCATGACTTCCTTGGTGAGGCTAGATAAACACTCGATGAGCTGGGCTGCCACCAAGGCACATGTACCTACTACATACAAGTCGGCACCGATGGTAGCCTTGTATTGGTTGCTAAACCGCTTGTTCACATATTGGTTCATGAGTGAGGTCTTGCCGACGCTGCACAGTCCGTTCAGCCCTGCGCGCGCAACTCGCGCTGCGCCACCTACCCGCTGTCGCCAAGGATGATAACCTATAGCACGAGTCAGCTGTGCTGTACGGACAGGAGAGCGAGACAAGTCAGTGACCTTCAACAATACGCGGCCCATGGTGTGCTAGTGGGAGAGAATTATCAGGTCGTCACGTCGGTCCGGGTCCTGGAGCGGAAATGCTCGACGAGTACGAATCAAGTCGGTGGAGCACCGGCAAAGGAGGGCGACACCACCCACATTTAGGGTACATTCAATCTCCGCTCGAATTACATGCTCCTCCCGCTCTTCGCGTCGGGCTGGCGACGACGGTTTATCAGAGCGATGGCGACGCGCGTCGCACCCCGTGTCAAAGCCGAGATCGTGTTGTCTGACGCCGAGGATAGACTTTGCTCCCTCCTTGACGAGTTCACCCGACATCTCGCGGTCGAGGACGGCATCGTGACCGCGTGCAGGATCAACGGGGGTTGGGTCCGCGACAAGGTCAATCGTCGACGTTGGGCCTCTTCGTTTCTCATGTCGTACCATAGTTGCTAGATTATGAATGCAACGACGTGGACATTTGTCTCGCAGACATGATGGGCGTGCCCTTTGCTGAAAAGTTCCTCGCGTTCTTGTCCGAACGGAAACATGTGCCCGTACACAAAGTCACCAAGATAGAGAGCAACCCGGATCAGTCCAAGCATCTCGAGACGGCAAGGACCACGCTCTTTGGCATCGACCTCGATTTCGTCAACTTGAGAGACGAAGAGTACTCCGAACACAGCAGGATCCCAACCCAAGTCGTACGTTTCGTCGGCACATGTGGTTTCGTGGACCGACCGTTGTCTCTGTAGAAATTTGGCACCCCTTTACAAGACGCCCTGCGACGGGACATCACGATCAATACGCTTTTCTACAACGTCCATACGCGTGCGGTCGAGGACTTTACAGAGAAGGCAATCGTCTACTGGTACACCCTTATTTACGCAACGCGCTGACAAGTCGTAGGGATTGGATGACCTACGCAAGGGCATCATACGCACACCTTTGCCTCCGCTACAGACATTTCGCGACGACCCTCTGCGAGTCATTCGATGCGTCAGGTTTGCTAGCCGCTTTGGCTTCGAGATGACGCCTGAACTTCAAAACGCGGCTCGTGACCATGGCATCCAGGTAATCAGCAACGTATCTCTGACCCACGGGCCCCTGATGATTCGTCCCTTTAAAGGAGGCACTCTCTTCCAAGATCAGCCGCGAGCGCATTGGCGAGGAGCTCGACAAAATGATCAAAGGTTCGTACCTGGCATCTCGTGTCCGAGCAGCCAAGCTCATGTCGACAAGGTGCCGAACCACTGCATGCCATACAGATCATCCATGACCTCTCCTTGTATCATTGCGTCTTCCACGTACCCGCTGCAATCATGGATATCGCTTCTGGTCCCGTCGCACCGACACAGCTTTCCCTCACAGCATGCACCATCCTCAACGACCTCCTTTCCCCTCCATCCGAATCACGCAAATTCACCACGCACCCCCATCCAACGCTCGTCACCCATCCGTCGAGCGACCGAGGAACGAGAGCGCGACTGTTCCTCGCGGCCGGTCTTTACTCCTTTGCTGGAATCACATACAAGGATCACAAACAGAGGGTGCATCCGCTCGTCGAAGCCGTCGTCCGAGAAGGTCTGAAGCTTGGGAACAAGAATTACTACCTGGACGGCGTGCCAGCGCTTTTTGACGCGGCCGCGCTTTTCCAAGGTCTTGCGCCAGAAGACGCGCGGTTCATGACACCCTCGGAACGCGTCGCCATCGGTGCGTGGTTTTCTCGCTTGACGTGACGTATACGACCAACCCGCGATTGCTCCCCCCCTACAGGACTGCTCCTCCGACACAACAAGGTGCACAAACCGGCCTCTGGCGCGCACTGGTCGTCGTCTCTGCTGTTCGCATTGGTGTGCGAGTTGGTTCCGCTTGGATATGGTACGGTACTCTTCGCTCGCTGGTCCGGAACCACCGTCTAATCCTCGTCCGTCCGCATTGTTGCAGGTGAGGCAGCGAACGCGTGCATCCGACGGTATAACGCGTTCGCGAGCCGTGTTGAGCAACTAGGTCTAGACACGTCGGTGGACGCTAAGCCGTTGCTCAATGTAAGATGACGGGTCTTATTTGGATCCTCGCACTCACGTTTGCTAGGGGAACGAGGTCATGTCTGCGCTCGGCGGTAAGCCGGGACCCTGGACTGCCGTTGTGCTCGCCAAGGTTGTCGAATGGCAACTTGAAAACCCGGAAGGCGACAAGGACGCCTGCGTAGGTTGGCTCAAGGGGGAACAGAGGTTGGGTCGGTTGTCGATCGAAGACCTTGTTCATTCAACTGCAGCGAAGCGCAGCTATGGGGACGGTAAGGAAGGCTCAAAAAAGGCGAAACGAACCTCGTAGTAGATTTCTATGTACAAGTTCGATAGAGCGATTCGTGTATCGTGTACATGCTTTTTGTTTTGGTACGTGCGTGAAGCGCTGAGGTGTGGATACTCGATATAGTTACAGGGGATCAATTCTGTCCGAGGGAGAGACGATGGGGGTATGTGGAGTGTTGAAAAAAGCAAGGTATATAGGATTGAGATCATGATTTTGTTCGTACATGCATGTGAAGCCATGGAGAAAAAGAAAAAAACCCGCGGCAAAAGTATCATCGAATCGGATTACCATTCTCTGGGGAGAGTAAGTGGTGAAATGGGTTGCCCGAACAGCTGATCCAAGGAACCGAGTAGCGCTTCATGCTCTGCAGACGGTGGTTCGAATGGGTTGATGAACACGGGGGAGCCCAGAGGAGCGAGTGTCTCGTATATCGATGTGTACGTCGAATCGTCAAAGTTGGTAAACGGGATGGGAGAAAACCCAGTCCCAGGGTGAGCAGTGTAGGCACCGAGCACGCACGAATCGGCGAACGAGACCGATTCAGGCTTGATACCGGCAAAGACGGTGTTTGCAGCGGGCCTCATGTGAGAAGGAACGAAGGAAGAGAGATCATTGTCTCCCTCGAATTTGATCGTCTTATAGAGTGACATAAGCACAGGCAATGAAAAAAAAATGCTGCACCACTTACCACACCGTCACAATTATCGAGAGAGAGATAGGGGATATCGTCAGTAGCGACAAATTCATCCATATCATCTGGGGGATACACCAGCTCCGGGGTATGCATCGACGGTGTCGCAGTAGGCGTAGGCGTGTTCTCGAACGCGTATTCAGGGGTGTCCAGATAAGCAAGGGATGGTTCAGGCTGAAAGGCAGGCAGGGAGATCGGGGGTGAATGAAGGATCTTCCTCTGCTTTCTAGACCTCCGTTGTGGAAGGAGAGAGGCTGCGAGTGGAGCGGCAGTTCTCTGGGGGACCTTCCGAGAGTGAGAGCTAGAGGAAGTCGACTCTGAAGTGAGCTCAGACGCGTCCTCGTGCTCGTGCTTGACCTGGGCGGGGTCTTCACCGAGATACTTGGCCAAGTCACGACCGGTGACGCCGCCCAGCAAGAGATCGGCGAGCTTTTTGCACTTTTCGGTCTCGGTGTCGGCGGTGCGTTGGGAACGACGCTGGACGACGACCTTGGGCCTCTTCTGTGAACCAGGCGCGTATTTATACTCAGGGTAGAGCTGGGCGTGGCGCGCCTTGGCCTCTTCGGCCATGGAACGGAAGGGGGCACGCTCGATCTCGGACAGTTCGTTCCAGTAGCGGCCAGCGATGCGAGAGACGTTGCGGTTATCCTTCTCGATACTCTTGAGGTTATCCTTGTTCCAGAGCCAGGAGCGGAAGACCATGAAGGCATTGGGAGGGCGGGGGATGTGGCCCTCCTTGCGATTGCGGGTATGGGAAGAACCGGGGGTAAAGGGGAGGTGGGTGAGCACGAACGGAGGGGAGTTGGACGAGGTTATGGTCGATACGGACGGGGATGATGGAGCGTGATGAGCAGTGATCGCGACATCGGGGCCACCGTGCAACAACTCGAGCGAGTCGGGGAGTGCTTGACAGTCTGTCCAAAACAGGAAAGTCAGTTAGAACAGAGTCAATATAGGGTGGGATCAACACGCACCGCTCAGCAGCGACTTGATCGATAGTCTGCGAGACTTGCGGACATGGCGAAGTGGTGGCATCGTGTACAATGGAGAGATGCTAGATATTGACGAAGAAGGCGAAGGCGAGTGTGAAAGCGGAGAAGTTGTCGCAGTGACTCAAAGTCGAATTGTGTTGATGCATTGTTCAGCTGACCCCTTTTTGAATACAGACGCGGAACGAGCGACCAGAGGGGGAATCGACTGCAGCTCTTCACGTCGTCACATCGAGGCGGCCTCGTTGTTTCAACGCGGTTTCCTCGTCCAAATCGGGATTCAGATCTGCATCGAGGTACCCAAAAAAGGAAACCTTTCACCCTATGCGATTTCACTCTTCACAGCAACTTCCGTCCGTCCCTGATGCCCCCTTGCCCTCAGCGTCTGAATCTCAGCATTATCCGTGGAGCGCGCAACCTTGTCTTGCTACACTTTTACGTTAGCAACCAACAAAGGAGATGGCATAGCGATTAGTCGTCAAGTTTATTGCCCCTACCCGCATCCGCCAACGTCCCCATCTCTTTCTCCTTCCGTCTCTTCGAACCAGCGATCATTTCCCTACAGTGCATTAGTTGCAGATGATCGCAGATCAACCAGGGATTTAGACTCGCCTCTTCTTGATCGCATCATTTCGACCAACCTTCCGCGCCGCGTTCACCGTATCCGCGCGCTTCACTTTCCCCATCTGCTTTTTCTTCAATTTGGACGGCTTTGGCAGTTTGAGAATCCATTCCGGCACAGTCGAGCCTGACTGCAACACAACGTTCGCAATCCTCGGATTTAATCCTTAGCTCACCTCCTGTGCAGTGGCACCGAGTTAACGTACGATTTTAAATATGGGGCGTCTTCATCCGTAAAGTATGTCACAGCCTTGCCATCTCGTCCTGCACGTCCGGTACGTCCTAGGAGATATTAGCGCTCATTTCCCCAAGGTTGCCGCTCGTCGCTTACCAATTCGGTGGATATAACTTTGGACGCTTGTCGGAAAGTCGTAGTTGATTACCTCTCGTACCCCCTTGAAGTCCATTCCTCGCGCCATTACCTCGGTGCACACCATCACCCAGCTTTCTCCTCGGCGCATACGGCTTACGACATCATCACGCTCTTTTTTGGTCATACCGGCGTGCAAACAGTCAACGTTTGTTATCCCGTTGAGCGTCAATTCTTCCGCCAATGACGTAGCACGAGGTTGCGTAGAGGTAAAAATGAGTAATGGAGGATTGTAGGGCTGAGCGAAATACGTCAGCAGACTCGGTAGCTTTGACGTGTCATCAGCAACATAGGTAAGAGACTGGCTGATCAACGGAAGCGGCGTATCTCTAGCGGAAACGTCAGAATCATCAAAACATATTGACATCTTCTTACTGACTTGAGGCCAACCACAATACGTATTGGATTGCGTAGGATTCCCATGGCCAGCTGCTCGACTCCAGCAGGAAGCGTTGCGGAGAACACAGCTTTCTGGACATCCGAGTGAGTGCAGGCACTGATCACCTCTTGAACTTGAGCCAGAAATTCGGCATCCAAGAGGCGGTCTGCTTCGTCCAAAATGAGATGGCGAACACTGGATCTGGGTTAAGTACGAGTCTACAGCAAAATCGCCACCACGAACTTGTTCAGATCGATGTGTCCCTCCTGGATTGCTGCGACTAGACGCAAAGGCGTGCTAATCACAACATCTGGTAATCCTCAACAACGTGATGGTACAAAAACCGGTCGGCTGAACATACCAACTTTATCTCTGACACTCTTGTCCCGGAGGGTGCTTGCCGTGGCTTTACTGAACAACACCACTCGCCACTTGCGACCCACAGCCAGTTTTAAACATTCGTTATATATCTGGTGTGCCAGCTCGCGAGTCGGAGCGAGCACGATGGCACGCACACCGTTCCCTTCCGTTCCCTTCAAACTTGATATCGGCGCTCCTAGCGATGACATGACTGGAAGCAGATAGGAAAGCGTCTTTCCTGTCCCGGTGGGAGATATCGCAGCGAGATCACGGCGCTACCCGGGTTATAAAAAAAATGAGCGAGGCACGACCGCATGTCGGTTCAGACTTACCTCTAGTAAAATTGGTATCCCATTAGCTTGTACGCCAGTCGGGTACTTGAAACGGTTGTCCCGGAGATTTGACAACAAGCGTTGTGGCATTTTGTACCGGTCTAGCAAGTCATCGAAGACGTCGATGGGCGGTGGAACGTCGGAGCCTTTGGTCGTCACGCGAACTCGCACTCGCGAAGCACCACCGTCGGATTCATCACCGTGCACGTCGTCCGAATCATCATCGAGGTCCTGTGGTTCATCATTCACCTTCCGTCTCGTGCTCCGTGCATCAGCACTCGAAGTCGTAGGGTCGGTGTTTCCCGCCTTCCGTTTTGCTGGTCCTCCCTGAGCGTACTTGAAAAAATCGAGTTCGGGTGGGAGCTTAGAGTCTTGTGTTATTGGCGTATTCACAGCGTTGTCAGGTTTTGTGACGGAGTTCTGGCAACGGCAAAGGATGGTGTAAGAAAACGATGCCAGTCCACCAATCGTGTCTACCACATACTGTGAAGAGCTGTACGTCGGATTTGAAGCGTTGTTTGTTGAAACGCGTTCCACCGCGAGACAGCAACTGAAATGCTTCGGCTTGCATGGGTGTTGTCGAGACAGCCGACGAGCTCTGCAAACCGGACTAGCGCGGCAACTTCCGTGCATGCACTTCATCAAGATGAGCAGTCGTGTCATTACTAACGGGCCAAAGGCATTAGTACAGTACAGTATAACTGTCCCATCAATCAAACGAGAGGTCTGCATCATCTGCCACCACAAAACTCCCAAACACGTATTCATCTGGCTCGTAGTCCTCACGTTGCGGTGAACTCGAAACCATGGGACGTCTTCGAGAATGTTCCCCCGCACCCACAAAACGTCCCCCTCGAACAGGCTTGCTAATAAACCCTGGCCCGTCATGAAGCCCCGGTGCTTGCGTAAACAGGCTTTGTCGGTAAATAAGAGTCTGGTCGTAAGACGGCGAGACCTGCGTATCGGGAATGTCTTTCAAGAACTGCCTGTCAGACTCGCTCTCCACGTCGTCTTCCGAGTGGGAGGATCCTTCGCTTTCCTCATCCCCTGAATGCGCAGCTTCGCCATCTAACCATGGATTGTGCCGGATAGAAATCCGAGGTTTACGTCCCATCTTCTTCGGCTGCAGCGGAGGCGTCGATTCCCGAGTATTTATCTCCGTATCGTTACGCCTCAGCCGACGTAAAGGAGGTGACTGCACGTCCGAAGTGTCTGACGTCCCAGTCTGGACAAATCGCTGCCTGCCTGCTGGACGTACCGCAAAGGATCCCTCCGGAATATCTGGAGTAGGACCAGGTGATAGTCGAGTCACGCGAGGAGGGGTGGCAGGCGGTCTCTCACTCGCAGGGAACCCTATTGTCTCCATAGACGGGATAGTCTTTGCCTTGACTACTTCTATGATGCTGTCATCCACTTCCATAACACTTTCATCCACGAAGGGCTTCGAGGTTGGAGTGTTATGCTTCGTCTTTGAAACAGCCGGCGAGGAACTGATGACCTGTATATCCAGGTCCTCATCCTCGTCCAGGAGCCAAGCAATATCCTGATTTTCAGCGCTTTCAGATGGAATGCTGAAGGATGGTGGCGGTATACAGTCCTGGTCGGGTGCTCGTCCTTTGCCCTTTCGGTCGAGCAAGTCGGGGAGAACGACGGCGGGGGTGGAAATTTGTTGAGAAGTTAAGTGAGAGGGAGAAGATGAGGGAATTTCGACCACATCCTTGCTAGTCGATTTCAGGGACTTGAGGATGCGGAGACGCTCGGGAGAAGGTGAAGAGTATCGGGGAGACGTACACAGGGTCTGCTTCGAGGTGAGTTGATTGGGGCGAGACGTGTTCTGATAAGTCTTCACGTGTGTATCAACTCGCCGGGGTGGACGGTCTGTCAATGAGTCCTTGTCTTTAGCCGCGGTTGACTTGCTCTTCTTCGGGACCATCGTTCGTGATCTCGGTAATGCGTTCTTCTCCTTGAATCTTGATTGACCCGTGGCAGGAGTAGAAACAGTGCGGCGAAAATCAAGGATGTTCCCCTCCAACTCCATATCCGTTGAGTCATCTTCGGCGAGCTTGTCATCGAACTTGGTCGCTTTGGTTTTCTTCGCCTTCCTCCCTTTCACTATCAAATCTGCTACGCTTACGAAGCCATGACTTGCGCCAGCAGGCATGTTCCTATCGATGTCGTCATTCCGTTTCCTCTTCTTTCCGGGTGCGGCCGACTCCCCGCCTTCCGCTGCAACCAAACTTTTACTTCTGCCCGTCGGCTCTCGGACATACTCCTCTATCTCCATCCGCTTCTCCAGCAATTGTGGCCGTAAGTGATCAGGGAGCAGTCGTGGTACATCACCGTACAGCTCAAGCTGGTCTCCGCGAACGATACACTTTTGTAGTTCGCCGTACGTATCGTGCGCCTTGTCCCAGTTTAGCTCTTCGCGGATCTCTGCAAGTAAAACGTGCACGTATCCGTTGCGCTTGCGGCCAGTTCGACCTACCCGCTGAAGCTGCAGAAAGGAGTTTATCACTTTATCACGGATTGAAGAGAGATAACGTACCATACGAATGGGTGTCTTTTGAGCATCGTAGCACACGATCATATCCACTTCGCCAATATCGAGACCCTCCTC
>JBBPLX010000429.1:0-23549 GCA_038090015.1 Leccinellum albellum | reverse complement strand
TTCTTTTCTGAGTCTTCTCTTATCGTTTTCCCCTGTCACAGTAGGTTTTTCATACACTACATTGACTTAATCTTTTTCCGGGGATTTTGGAAGAGGTTGATAAGTACATCGGCTTGAACTCGAGATTGGTCAAGATCTAGGATCGCGATCAATCGTTACCACCCACGCAACGCTGAGTTCGATGCAGTAACTCCGACTCAGTCAGTTGGATACATTCGAGCGCTCGGGTCGTTTTCTAGTGGACTCCGACATATCCTGATTGATATGTTCACGAACCGCA
The DNA here is from genome assembly GCA_038090015.1 of Leccinellum albellum. Lineage (NCBI taxonomy): Eukaryota > Fungi > Basidiomycota > Agaricomycetes > Boletales > Boletaceae > Leccinellum > Leccinellum albellum. The sequence continues at coordinate 23,269 of JBBPLX010000429.1, read as the reverse complement.
GGCTCCTGACTCCGAAGATATGAACAGGTTCACGACGATCCTACGCCCGCTGCGTGGTAGCAGAAGTTGCGATCTTGGCGATGGGGGACGGTGGTTATGACACTTGTGTAACTACTACGGCCTGCATGGACGAAGTCACGATGAAACCATCCTTTACGGCTTTACCCTAGGGCTTCCAGTCCTCCGTTCTCCCTCGCGATTCCCTCGTCCACTGGCTTTATACAGTTCAGCGACGAGCGTTGTCCTCCATCCAGAGAATGTTTCAAGGAAATAATTAACAGCTGTGGCCCGATTCCAGTCACACTTAGCCAATGCTACCGATCCCAGTGAACGAACACAAATCCAAGCAGTCCGTGGAATGTCCTTAGATGCAGCATATATTCATCTTTTGAGTCCTCTGAGTCATGTTTCTGCCAATCAAATTCAATTCAGCGAGCCTCAGGCTGACTTGGCAGCCACGTTCAATATTTCCGAGACATCCAGGGGCCCATATTATTCTCTTAGTCTGCTCCAGAACGAAAGCTTGCGAGCATTGCAAAAGAGAGTCCAGGAGGCTCCTCCAAATGAACTAGACCACAGGGGGAAACGGAAATGTGCACGCAATCGGCTACTAAATGGTTGCTGCTCCAGAACATCTGTATAGCCGCCTGAACATGTCCTCCCCTCATGTGCAATTTATGGCTGCCTTCTATTCTCCCCCGCCTTCTCCAATTGCACGCGATCTCCCAAATGTTCCTGAACCAGATCTCCCTGGTTTAGTGCTTGCAGAGCCCCCCGAGCATGTGCCAGAGCGATCTCCTAGCCCCCTCAACCTGAGCTGTGATTCCGTCCGTAATATAGATAGTTGTGTGTTATTCGTGATCGTGATGTCGCGTCTTCCGGCCGACCGTCCCATCGCCGAGATTGCGGCTTCTGAAGCCGCCACCACGCAGCTCTTCAATCGAGTCCTGCTACCTCCCATATTCATCTCTCCATGGCACTGTTTTTTCTCTCCAAGTCTCAGCATCACCCTTCTTCCACGGCTTCTTCCACGGGTATGTCTGGGTCTCCAGATCCATTGACCCACTCGACTTCATCATGGCGTGCAAGCCCTAACGTCGCGCGGCTCCATGACGTCTGACTGCTGTGGTCAACGTCACCCCCAGTGGAAGTAACTAATCTAATGACAATGATTACCTCATATGTGCATTTCGGATCCATAGGCCAACAACGTCCGTGTTCCCCTCGAATCGAATACCGTGCCCACAGTCGTCATAAATTTTGCAAGGCAGGTTAAAGAAGAACTCGCAACCGGAAGGGGGGCTCTCGAGCTGACGTATCGTGTTTCACGTAGCCTGTTCATCCTGGCCGCACACTTCGGGGGGAGGGGAAGGTATCGACTGGCTAATAACCACGCGTGCGGCAGGCGTCGATAGGTGCAGGAAAAAAAAAAAAAAAACAGGGGCCACGCGCACTCTGCCCTTGCAATGTCCACTGCGATGGTATAACGCAGGTCCAATGGGACGAGCGAACTCCATGCCGGATCATCGTTCGGTGACATTGCCTGCCTGGAGGAGTACTAGAACGTGGTTGTATTGCCGGGGCGCCGCCTTGGGTTCGAGTTGGCAACTCTCGAAAAGTTGTCTCCACTTCTTTCGTATTGCAAGCACCAAAGGGGGGCGTCCTTGATAGGGTCCGCGCCTTTTTATCGATGGTTCCATTGGGTTGGGTTGATGTCGAACCTTAATCCCGTTCAGGAGACCCGAGCGAAGACCAAACACTCATCGGAGCACTGCGGGATGGAATACATCGGGAAACAACTCAGAGAAACGTGTTATGTGGCTAAATAGATGGGGTCACGAGGTATTACGCGTATGGCCCGTGGACCTTCATGGTGCGCCCTTTCCCAACCGAGGGGGATGTTATGTTTGAATTCAGTAAGCTTATATGTGGATGATCTCAAAATGGGATGCTGGTTCATAAAATATATTGTACATGGTGAATTATCAAGGAGGTCCCCATTCACAGCGAACGAAGGGGATAATGTGGCCCAGAGAGAAAAACAAAAATAAGAGATATCAAGGGTGAGACGTACGCCGGAAAGAGGGGCTATCATGCACTCTTTGGACTGGCAGAATCCTTTTCGAGGGGGAAATCTTCGCGGAATTCGTGCGCCTGTTGCGCGATTCTATCGATGGCATCCTCGCCATCAAACAATACCGCAGTCTCCTCGAGTGTCCGGTTCTTGGTCTCTACGACGAAGAACCAACAAAAGACGAATTCGCATACAAGCCAGCAGACGTACACGAGCTAGACCGTCGAACATGAATATCAATACGGCGGTGCATCAATGGACGGTCATCGAGCGCGACTTACGTAGTACTTCCATCCGAGAGCGTCCAGGGCGATTGGGTTGACATACTGGTTAAAGATAAGGGCGACCGAAACTACGAAATTGAAAACGTTGAATCCTTTGGCGCGGATATTATACGGCAAGATTTCGACCGTATAAGAGACGATGAGGGGGGTGAAAGCGATGTCATATGCTGCGTAGAAGAGGAAGATGAATCCGATAACAGCATGTCCGGCCGCAGGACTCCCATGTTTAGCATACTCTGCGAAGCAAATTGCTTGTGCCGTGTAGAAGAGCGTCATCAAACCGGCAGAAGTCAGGAAGAGGAAGCGACGACCCAGTCGGTTGACCATAAAGGATGCGAACACAGCCCAGCCTAAGTTCCAGATTTGCAGAATACCGTTGATGAGGAGCTGAGTTCCTGTACCAGTAATACCTATCTGGTCGAAGACCTTGGTCAAGTAGTACGAGACGAGACCATTACCGGACCATTGAGAGAAGAATGCGAGAGCGACGATGATGCGCATACGCTTGCGGTTTCCGGGAGTAGCAAGAAGTGACCTCCAGCCAATATTTGAAGCCACGGTACGGTCAAAGTCAATAGCTGTTTTGATTTCCTGGAACTCATATTGCACGAGGGGATCTGATCTGGAAGCGGACTTATCGGCGGAAATAATAGGCTTGTGATGATGTGCACTTACTCATTGCCGTCAGCATGGTAGTAGGCCAGGGTTCTCAATGCCTCATCTTCGCGTCCCTTGCTCACCAACCAACGAGGTGACTCAGGTGCAAACAGAATCAAGAAGAATTGCAAAACCGATGGAGCGCCCTGTAGCAATGACGGCAAGCGCCACGCCCATGTGCTGTTTATCAGGAATGTACCGTATGTTGTCCATGCGGCACTAGGAAGATTGCCGTAGGTCAGAAATGGCAAATCCCCACCGGTCCGGTGGAAAAACCTACATGATAGCACCGGAATACCAAAGGGAGTTATACAGTGATGTTAAAGGAGCGCGGTATGTAGGGTATGAGATTTCGGTGACCAGCATCGGAGCGGCGTTTGCTGTCAATATTACTCAACTTACGAAACCTCATAGGTGGAAATTTTAGAGGCCTTACCCGCGAAAGTGAGACCAAAGCCAATCAAGAAACGAGCACCGATGAACATGCCAACTGATTGTGCAGAAGTTTGAATTGCTGTAGCAATGCACATGATTGTCGCGCCCAACCACACGGCACGACGACGACCGAGACCATCGGATACGTAAGGTGCAAAAGGATAGCCTGCCAGCCCACCAATATTCTACATGGACGCGTGGTCAGTGGACGACGTGCCATAGGATTTTATATATACTTGCCTGGATTGCATTGAGCAGACCGAGTTTCCCACCAGATGGGAAGCCAAAGGCAGACTCCCACTGATTGAGAGTCTGCAAACCGTTCATCATACTACCGTCATAACCGTTGGTTGACGAGGTGATGAGTCTGTAAGGGTATCGTCAGTTCGGAGATTGTATGCACAGCACGGAAGCCTCGATTCCGGAATACATACAGAAGCACGATCCATGCATGAAGTACAATCAATCTGGTCGTGACGGGTGTGAGTACAAAGGAGCATGACGGTTATACTTAGTACCTACCGCCTGTTATTGTACCATTTTCTTCGCGGGTCGATGAGATGAGCCAAAGAAGCATCCCGAATTCCAGCTGGAGCAGCACCCGCAGCCGGCATATTGTCCTGAGAATGTGGCAAGCGAGAGAGGAGTAAAAAAAGCGGGTCTTTGTGCGACGGAATGGACGATTTATAGCCAAGGGTTCGGAAGAAAGGTTTAAGTCCCCCAGGTCAGGGCTGAGCGTTGAAAGGTTTTTTTTAGGTTATCCCGTACAAACGACCAAGTGTGTTCCAACAGCCCATTTTTGACGTCCGTGAGCAGTTTAGAGCGGTGCTAGGTACCTGGCATGGATCAGCTGAACCCGAACAACCGGGGCGTGAGCGAACTTGGATTTGTTGATCACGTTCGAATTACGGCAAGGTCTAGTGTACCTCCTTACTATGGACGACTCATCGCCAGGCTCAACCTCTGCTGTTATCATAAAACCTAATCAACGGTATCTCATTCCGTCAGACTCCAGGCATGCAATATTGATTGTTCCGTCCTTTCTCAAGCCGTGCATCGTTGCGCTATCTACAGGTTGCAGCCACACAGATTCCCGGACCGACGCCGGGAATGCTCCGTGTTGCTTGAAAGCGGCCCACCTCCACTGTATGAATCTGCAATCATAATCTTCGGGCCGTGCCGGTTTATTGTCACTACCCCACGTGTCGTTCCAAAATACATCACAAAACAACACAACAATTTTTAGCTCGCTACTAGGAGTCAACTTCCCGGGCCTTTTTTCCGAGTCCTAACGCTAGTCTTCGTAGATCAAGTCATTTGCTGGACCATTGACCCTCCAGGTCCACGCACGACACGCGAGGCTGTAGGGAGACTCCGCACAGTAACTAGATAACCCACTCCTTGATCTGTGCGGGCCACTTCCGAGCACACTTCGGCACTTGATCGGCGGGCGTTCCGTGTAGGATTGGACACCATCGTGATCACCCCGCCACTCTTGTTTCGGCTTTGAATTCACACCTCGGCGATGAGTGCGACATGCAACAAGGTCCGTGTTTGTCACCCAACCTCACAGTTCTAACCATGTCTCAAATTATTCACAACCTCTCGGTCTGATACGATGGCGGTAGTAACTCATCCGGCACTCACATGGATGGTACATGTCAAGTCAGTTCCATGCTTGGGCCCAGACTCGGATCTCCAATGTGACGTGAACGTCTCCGAGTCTCATTTGAGTCGTTTAGTCAAGTCCCGGTTGGGTGTACGATTCGTTCCACCCCAAGCAGAAAAATGATGTCATGTGACAGATTTTTGATCATGTGCTCACATCCCTCTCATCACGTCGTGATTATTGCCCCTTGACGTGTCTTTCAAATATGATGCGCAAAGACCAAAATAGCGCGATAGGACTGACTAGTCCGTCCCTTCTGTGCCTTGCATACTTGGGTTTGTCATCCTGACCTGAAATGATGGTCGAATCTCCTTACACTACTTACGGACACCACGCTACTATATTGACCACCAGCCGTTCGATTACCAATGCTAGGACGCATTCAATGATCGGTTTCCGCTCCCATATTTCTTTTCACTACATTGAAGAAATTGAAGGTGCAGATGGTGCTCAAGACCTTTTCTCTCGACAGAGTCGACACATGGAGCTGATACCTAGTGTATATGAACTTTGGTATTGCCAGAGGGTACAAAAAGAATATCATGACCGGTACAGAAATGAGTCAAACGGCGGGTAGCATCCAGCTCCACCATGAACGAGCGAAAGATCCGGGTGCCAACATTCCCAGACCCACACAGCATACAGCTATGGGGTTTCTACAGCCGTCTCAGCATCTCGCTCGCTGACACCTCCGACCTGCTTTTTGTATGAGCACTCCCCGACACAGCGTCATAAAAAACTTGTCCGTTTCCGGTATTCATGCTCGTCTCCGTGAATGGCATGGATGTCGGCGGAAGAGTGGCTACCGCCTCAGGCTTCTTCCGTCGTGCAAATGGAACAACCCAGTTACTCGCAAAAGTCGCTAGCGTACTCGACGCAGTTGGTGGTGCAGGTTGTGAGTGCATCAGTGTACGTGGTAGTGCACCTGGGAGGTCTCGTTCAGGACTGGCGCCAAAACCCGACCCAGTTCCTAAAGGAGATCCCCGCATAACCTGATGCGACGCGGTCCGACGTCGATTCATTAGCAACTGCGACATCCCGCCCGAAAATGACTCCGATGGTGACGGCGGACCAGCAATCAGCACGGGATCAGAAGAAAACGGGACTGCAGAGAACGTGGGGTCCGTCAGTGCTGTCGTGGCAACAGCCTTCACTGCAGTAGGAGGACCCGTGACTGTCCCTAACGTAGGCGGCCGTGCCGAAGATATTCTGGACGTTGTCGAGAGTCGGGACGCACGCGAGCCTGGGCGTAGTGGTGATGTCGTACGTGTCTGTGAGGTAGTTGGTCCTGCAGGTGGGGAAACCGAAGATGGTGAAGGACCAGATAGTCGTCTAGGCGATATTGATGGGGATGCTGGTGGTGGTTGTAACCGTGGAGAGGGGAAAGGCTGTAGATCTAGGCTAGGAGCAGGCACAGGTGCCTCAGCACGGAGTGGAGGAACTACTGACGTCGGCTCCTCAGGTGGTTCGGGAGACGCTTGGGCAAGTAGTCGTGAAAGTGAAGAGGGTCCGGCGGAGGGCGTCGAGTTTGCTCGTGGGCGCGCAGGGAATAAATGAGATGTGGGTGGTTGCGTAACGCTAAACGAGTCTTCGACCTCGGCTTGAGGTGGGCCAGGAGGAATCGGTGGTCGCTCTGGCGTCACCGACGTCGATTTACGCTCACTTTCAGGATCTGACACAGCCGAGACCTTTCTCAAATTGGGCCTCCGCTTATTTATTTGGGTGGATTGCGTCCAGTCCTCGACCTCGAGCATATAGTACTTGATGCCGTCTCCTAGGCCATAGGGATTACTAGTTGGATCCTGAGAAAATGATATGAGACGCAGGAAGGGGAACGTAAGCTGATCTTTACCTTTTGGTCGACCACACGCTCGGTGATGGACGTAATCCGAGCAACGATCCACTCCCGTGTCTTTAACTGTTCTGCTAAATGCCCCGTTGCCAAAAGGAAATAATGAGGAAACGATACTGCACGCATACAATGAGTGGATAGGTTCATCATCACCTCGTGGACGCTGATGCTCACCATTAAATGCCGCCCATGGTTTCGATACCGAATTTCGGGTGGGGAGAAAGAGAGCAAGATCCCCCTTAGCAAAGTTTCGGAACGATATCTTGCTCTTTGCCCGTTCCCTGTATTCTTTGCATTGCTTCTGCCATTTCCGGATGACCGTCCCCGTTTTAGCGATGGCGTCTAAAAAGTGGTCGTGGTCGAACGCGCGCAGGAGCTCCAATGCGCCGACGGGATCGGACGGATCAATCGGTGATGGCTCTTCCGCAATCACATCGTGGCGCAGCGGTGGCGGGGAAAGCGCGGACTCCACCAGGTTGAGGTGACCAGTCTGGTTGTGACCTTGCTTTGCACTCGGATGAGTCGTGTAGGCGCGGGCCATCGATAGAGCCTTGAAATGTGCATTCCGAAATGCGATTGCCACATCGAGCATCTGCGCCAGCAATCGCCCGCTATTCTCCAGACTCTGTTCAAAATTAGACTGCGAGACCCGTCCGGTCGCTACATCCTCCAACAGCAGACGCTCGACGTGTCTCGCTTCACGCAGCTCGTGCTCGACGCGTTGCAGTTCTTCCCGCAAACCCACTGCGTCGGCGTTGGTTAGATCAACATTGGTCTGGGCCTCTTTCAGCTGGCGGTTCGCGTTCTCAAGTTGCTCCCTAAGTTCGGAGAACTGATGCTCCAACACGGCCCGGTCTCCGTCCGCCTCGGCAATGTGATCCCGGAGCATACGATCGTGTTCCGTCGCCTGCACTCTCAGTAGGCGGTCTTTTTCCATGTTGGACTCTTTCAGCATCCGATGTACCTCCTCATTCTCCGTCCGGGCCGTCCGTATCTGGCCCTCCAAGTCCTCCCCTCGAGAACGTGCTTCCTCAAGCCTCCGCAGCGTCACCGTTTGTTCTTCCAACAATTCGTTCACTTTGGACACATTCTTCCCTTCCAGCGCTTTGACTTCCTCCGCTTGTGTGTGGACCTGCGCGAGTTCTTGTCGAAGTGCATCAGCTACTCTTGCCTGCTCCGTCGCATCGCACAGCGCCTTGGCACGTTCTCGACGCAGGCCCTCTACGTCTTGTGTCAGCTCCACGTTTCGACGCTCCAAAATCCTTCGGACGGAAAATTCGCTCTCAATCTGGGCCTTGGCTTGACGGAGCTCGCGTTCCAGAGCGTCCGCTCTTTCACGCTCCGATTGAGTTACGAGGTCTGCATTTTGGACGTCCATGTTCAGTTGGTGTATCTCCGCTCGATGCGCAGTCCGCTCTTGCTGCATCGACTGTTCAAGATGAGCTTTGGCTTCTTCGGTATTGCGAAGCTGTTCTGAGAGCTCTTGAAATGCCAACTCATCCGCTTCAGTGACTACGATTGCTTGAGCAACAGACAATGCCATCAAGATGAGAATAGGAAAGAACATACGCTTCCTTCGGGATGCAGATAGTCGAGATGCCGAGAGCACTGCAGGTATTCATATGAAAAGACAGCCAATCAACCAACGATGTATGACCTACATGAACGTTCCGCTATACGGTCGAAGCCTGCTTCGAGGTTGTCCATCTTTTCTACGAGCTTTTCGAGTGCAAAACGTGTCTCTTGTACAGAATTAAGAATCGCTGGGTCTGAACTTGTTCGGGCGTATTCCTCTAAATCGTGCACCATGTGTAAAAACGCTGTTCCAAAAGCGGTTACCATTCTTCCTTGCATGTGGGCTGGAGACAACAGAACTCACCATCCACGTCTTCTCTTTCAAGCAAATAGGTCGAATCCTTTCCACCAGAAGGCGAAAAATCGATGATGGGAACGGGATCGTCCATACCCCGTGTGTCAAACGGCAGTTGACCATGTACTTCTCCTCGGTATACCTGACGACGCTTTTTCTCATTTGCACTACAGGACACTGTTATCTCGCGCCACGACAGACAGGATCTGCTCACTCACGAGAGTTTGGCCATAACTTCCAGAATGGATTGTGCTCGTTGATAAAAGAATCGTGCTATTCGACAGTGAGTGAAAGGACGATAGGTCGTTCTTCAGACGCTTACAGAATTCCTTTCGGCGTACAATCTCAATCACGGTAGCACCATACGAATACAACATATTGTGTAGACGTTGAATGTGGGAAAAATTGGTCTTGGTCCGAAATTTGGCCTGTAACTGAGACAGCGTAGTAGGCAGCTGAACAAGATCCACGTTCAGAGTGCTGATACGACGGAGCATCCCAATACATTGTTCAGTGTAGTCATTCTGGATGAGGTTGTCAGCGCCGTCAATTGTTTCCGTTCAGAGCTCATCGGAACGTACTTTAGCACGTGTGATTACTTCCACTTCATGTCTGAGAACACCATCGAGCTGCTTGAGCTCTGCCAAGAGCAATAAGGGCATGCTCGACAGACCATATTGTTACATTACCTTGCATAAGCACGTCGTGATCCGATGCAGGACTTTCCAGTGCGGAAGTAATTTCAGAAGCTTTGTTCAGGGCGTCGTGAAACCTCCTCCCAGAAGCTTCCGCGTCTTCAACAATCCTAACCATAACGTTGACGAAATTACATCACAACTAGACTCGAACTCACTTCACATCAGCCAACGCTGACCGGACCATCTCTGCACCCGCAGTCAACTTCCCTACGGCCTTTTCAGACTCAGAGAATTGGGTCCGTAAATCATCTAAGCGGGGAGTGAGAACCGGCTAGTTTTCCTTCACTCACCAGGGTATCCACTTACTATGTATTCGTGCACACCCATCCGCAACAAGTTTCATTCGGTCCCTGGCGACGTACGTTCCCAGTGTCCTCGGTCTCTCACCCCCCTCGATTGCCTTGCGCATCGTCGGGGACATGAACTCGACATGCACTTCCACACGGTTGATAATCTCCAGGTCGGCGTCGACCGAGGTGAGCAGAGAGGCTTGGCGAGAAAGGTCTAGAGAGGCCGTGACAGATATGCCATCAAATACATCCGTAATATCGAGCGTATTGAGGTCGAGGCTGCTACACGCAATACGGACCGCATCATGTTGACGATGAAGCGTTGCGAGGGTATGGGTGATGTAATCCAAAAAGACGTGCGCACTTCGAAGGTATTGCGCCGCGAGATGGGAAGGTTTGTATGGTGGCGTCGCGGACAGGATTTCTGTTTGTGGGCATGAGGCAAAGTCAGGGATGAGTGAGAGACGGATTGAAAAGTACCCTCTATGGGAAGTTGCAATGGCGGCTCCACGCAGAGCTCCCTGAGAACCTCAGGAAATTCAATATCGAGATAGTTTTTATTGAACACATAGATAGTCTGACCACTTTCAGTGAGCACGAGACACCGAAAACGTACGGATTAGACGCCCGTAGGTGCATAACGACGCGCACCTGGTCTTGAGCACCAACAAGTTCGCGCACGTTATCGGTTCGTAACCGCGTCCCATCCGAGAGATATGCCAGTATAGCATCTTGATCCACGCCAGTCTCTTGGTGTATAAAATGTTCGAGACTGCCTCTCCTGTGACTGACGAGTCAAACGTGGTGCCCACAACCAACGCTCAGTCCCACCTCTCGATGTCCCGTAACGTAGCACTAACCTAGCAGAAGGGTGTCATTGAAAGATACATGCCCAGAAATGAACAGGACTCACTTGAAACGACTCGCCGTCCTCAGCACGACATATTTGAATCATAATAGGTTTGCAAAGTCAAGAACAGGGACGGGCTGTCAAACGGCGTGCACTATGCCAGCGGCAGCCCGAGAAACACGACGTAAGATCCCACAAATGGTTATATACCCCCTAACTACGAATTTCTTCAAAAATAGTAACCACGCCTAGTGATCCTAAAAAAAATCAGCAACTTGACTACTTCAAATCACTTGCTAGTAAGTAAGTGCTTATCGATATTTAGTACTGAGTACTAAGTGCACAACGAACAGGGTATAAATGGCAAAGTCCAATCAGAGTCCTCATTGGGCGTAGACTCGCAATTGAACCACAAGTTGTTTTGCAGATTTGAAGTGGCACATGGCCGTAATAACGCCACTGCCGATTCCTGAACTTCTTCCTTCTGGTCCTGTTTCAAGTTGTTCTTTAGTCTAAGTCCAGTTTTTGAACCAGACGATATGAGTGTTGGCGATGCCCCTCCCGCAGCGCAAGAAATTTTATTGATGCATCTCATTGATCCGACAAAAAAGTGGCACAGTAACAGGCGGTGAGCTCCCCCCTAGTAGGCAGCCGTGCTGTGTGTTGCTCATCATATTTTTGCAGACTCATTGCCCTTAATGCATGGATTGTCCTTCTGTATGTTCGAACAATCATGCTTTTAATGCTCACTGACAGGCTGAATAGTCTCATCACCTCGTCGACCACCGGTTATGATGGCAGCATGATGAACGGTCTGCAGAGTCTCACTCAGTGGGAGTCTGCCTTCAACTACCCATCTGGCGGAAATTTAGGTCTCCTTAATGCCATCCAGGTGAGTTTCCTCAGGCTATATGTGTTCTGCTGTCGTTGACAAGATAACACATAGAATATTGGAGCATTGGCGGGCTATCCATTTGCACCCTACTTGTCCGATGGCGTGGGTCGTCGTCGAGCAATCTGGTTTGGTGCGGCCATCATGTGTATCGCAACCGCTCTCCAGACAGCTTCTCAATCCGTTGGAATGTTCATCGGTGCTCGCTTCTTGATCGGCTTTGGGAATACCTTTGCAGGCAAGTTTCGTAGCAATTTTTTCTATCCATCAATTGATGTTCTGTGTCTCGCGGACAGCCAATGCAGCCCCCATGTTAATTACCGAGCTTTCATATCCCACTTATCGTGCCCCTTTGACATCTCTGTATAATTCACTGTGGTATTCTGGCGCCATCATGTATGTATCGCTTTCGCATATTCACCGAGGGAATTATTCATTCAAGAGGACCTAGCGCTGCGTGGACGACGTTTGGCTCATTCAGGATTAATAATACTTGGGCTTGGCGGTTGCCGTCGTTGCTTCAAGGAGTCCCTTCTGTCATTCAGGTACTCCTGGTCCTGTTTGTTCCGGAGTCGCCTCGTTGGCTAGTTAGCAGGGGGCGCGAAGCCGAGGCTCTAAGGACACTTGCCTATTACCACGCTGATGGCAACGAGTACGTTTCACTCATATTTTTTTGTCACTGTCCTGAACCTCAATACTTGTAGCCAAGACCCTGTAGTGCAGTTCGAATTTAACGAAATCAAGGCCGCACTCGAGTTCGATCGGACTGTTGCCGCTAACGTTGGCTGGAAGTCGCTTTCCGCGACTCCGGGTAACCGAAAACGTATGCGGATCATCATCGCCCTCGCGTTCTTCACCCAGTGGTCAGGCAACGGTCTCCTATCATACTACCTCTCCAAGGTCTTGAACCAGATTGGTATTACCAGCTCGAGTAATCAACTCCTCATCAACGGTGTCCTTCAGATCTGGAGTTTTCTTTGGGCTCTTTATGCCTCGTACACGGTCAACCGTCTTGGCCGCCGTTTCCTCTCTATTACCTCGTGTGGTATAATGATGTTATTCTACATGGCGCAAGCAATCTGTTTTGCAGAATATGCACAGCACGGGACTGCCGCAGCGGGCCATGCTGTTATCGCGTTCATCTTTCTCTTTTCCTCAGCATACGCGCTCGCGTTCAGTCCGTTGGCCATATCGTATACGGTCGAGATCTTGCCGTTCAACCTCCGCGCGAAGGGGCTGACAATTTTCAACTTCGTCATTTCACTCGCGCTCATATTTAATCAATATGTCAACCCGATAGCGCTGAGTGCCCTAGGATGGAAATATTATGTACGTTTCCTATTCTCATTGAACTTGATGGCTCTAACCCATTCCTTCCTACGGCCGTAGCTTGTGTACGTGTGCTGGCTCGCCTTCGAGTTTGTCTTTCTATGGTTCTTTGTGGTGGAAACCAAGGACCGGACGCTGGAGGAGACGGCGGCGCTATTCGATGGTGAATATGCGATCAATCAGATCACACAAAAGGCAGCGGCGGGTGACGCGCGGGGAGATTTGCTTGAAAAACGGACGATCAATGAGGAAACAGCTTGATGATTGATATTGCTTCAGCCATTTCTTCGAAATTTGTCTCCGTGGTCATGCTAATGTCATCGCTCTGGGGCCGCGGCGAGGGCGGGGGATTACAGTTTCCTTTCACATCTTAACACTTCTACTACGGTCATTGATCGGATACGCATAATTCAGAATCCATACCTCTGACTGCAACTGTCCCAGACGAATGCTTGGAAACACAACGTTAGTGATATAGCCCCTTAACTACAAATCCAAGAAATTCTTAAACATTCAACAGGATCCATACCATAGAGTAGTTAAGTTATGATTAATAAGTCATCATATGCCACCCTTCTCAACCGGTTCACTCGATTCCGAGTCATCGTCATCGCCACCCTCCTCGAACGAAACACACCAGAAAACGTCTCCCACTAGGTCCCCCTGGTCCTCGTCAGACGCTTTCTTGCGTTCGCAACAGACAAACTTAACCGGATGTTTGTCCCAGTACCTGATAAGGTCAAAAGAGATACCACCCGGAAGACGGAGAGCTAAATTTGGGCTAAACTCGAGGTAGCCATAACAAAAGTCCGTCGTTACGAGATCCTGAATGCACGGACGCGTCAGCCTGCTCATATACTCATTTCTCAATGTTCAGGTACAGACCTGCGGTCCTAAAACGACGTCTCGGCGGTGTTGTGCGTTGGAGAAATACGACCTGCGTTCAGCGGCCGTCCGGAAGTCCATATCATGCGTCATCCCTTTCCATCGCATGTGTGCTTTTCCGAAGGATCTTTTGAGGTTGTCTCGCAAGTACGACATTGTGGAAATTTGTGACGAGGCGTCGGAACTCGACGACCACGAGGTGGAAAATGAGGTACGAGAAAACGAGGGAGGCGTCACATCGCATGACCGTGATTGACGAACGGAGGATGTCGATGCATTCCAAAGCTGGGATGTCTCGTCGGATAAAGAAGCAAGTGAAGGGAATGCGAGAACGTCGGATAGAGGTGCCCCGTCTAACTTGTAAATCCGTTCATGGGAAAAGTGGGGCATGGTAGCAATCAAGGGTGAAAGTGCCCATGGCTTGTTAGAAGTAAGATTGTATTCCAACGTAGGATCAATGAAGCTTTTTAAGCGCGTCATTCGGAATGGATCCGGCATCTCATCAGAAAACATGTACTCACTGCATGAACTTTAGAGCTGCACCTGAGCCCCACGGAAGCTTCAAGCGCTTCTCGAAGATGTTACCGAACAGAATATCATCCGTTGAATGTGGTTGCAAGAACCGGCCTGCGTAGATGCATCAGACGACGACGTGAGACAACAGGCTCCAAGACATACCTTGAACTTGAATGCTCCAAGTGATCCCCTTTCTATCCTCTCTCTCAAAATACTCGCTCGTCAGCTGCCTTCCCTTTGGGTCGATGAAATTCTTGACGTAAATCGCAACCTTGCCTTCGAAACGCTCAGAACGAATCGAGTACGCTCGTCCCGTGTTGACGATGTCCGTAACGGGCGCTAGATCCTCTGCTGTTGGACCAGCGAGGACACGCAGACCAGGCATGATACGACGAGCCTCGTGTCACAACGCGAGGATGTCGTTATTGTCTGGGGTCGAATGAGCGTGCCTGAGCGATGTCGTCAAAGGTAATAAAAAATGTCACGGTAAGCGACGGGGCCAGCTCGTCGACTTTGAGGGAGGTGAGCCTTGTGACTCCTCTGCTTTGCCAGAGCCTGGTTACTTTCCTACCCTTTTTGGTAATGTTATCGCTAAGGCCAAGGCGTTAACTGGCCGCTGATTTTAGTGGGGTCCCGATGTGTTCGATGTGGCCCACAATATGTGATACGGCCTAGATCATACATGACTATGTCTACGCCAGCTGGTAGCACACGCCGAAAGTTTAAAACATCAAGATCGGGGTACCTGACTCGATACAGCCTCCATTATTTCACGCTGCAGGGGCGCGGGAATCATACTACTAGTGTACACTTGTGCGTGCATGGTGGAAACACCGAAAGTGAAGGAGACAAGTGTACTAAGTCAGTTAGCATATGCAGGCGAAATAAGTAATTGTCCATACTCTACTCCCTTCCCAAATCAATCCTGGAACAAAGCAACCCGGCGGATCCCGCCAACAATGACGGGGCAAGTCAGAATATCACTCACACGTCTCCCTGTCGCCCAGCGACGTGCCCTGAGCCTTGATCGCCGTATTATCCTCAGCTCCTGAACAAAACCACCAACGATACAAGTGCACCCAACACCACCAATGAACTCGTGCCGGTCATGTCTGCATTTACCCATGCTGAAGAACTTGAATCCGATACCCGTACCGCTGTAGCATACGACGGCCCGCACACGCTGTTCAGCGTGCCCACGGCAGCGTTGTACGTCTGCGCAAGAGCATCCAGAGTCGTCCCATTAGTACTATTGAGCGCAGACGCATACGATGCCATCAATCCGGACGTGCACTTGTTGCACGCACTCGTCGTGATGTTCGGGATAAGCGATTCGCCCAGTGGTAACAGGTAGAACCAATAACTTGACGGGTCAGGATTCGCGACAGCTTCGACGTAGCAGTATGCATTCGCCCCTGGATCCACTTGACAAGCCGTGTTCCGCATCAAGTCGTACGCCCGTAAGGCTACATGTCAGCACAACATACACAAATAGTTAGGACTCTGATACGGTGATCTATCAATACTGATAGACGCGATACTTACCATTCAGAGTCGATACGGCTGTTTCCACCTGATCTCCAAGGTCTGTTTGGCATGACAGTTGTAGCGACGATGCGAACCAAGACATGTTGGCGTCGCACTGCACTTGTGAGATATCTGTGTTACAGGTGCCCCATACGTCCGTGTTCATCAAGTTGATATCGTTTTGAGCCTGCTTGATAGAACCGACAGATAATTGTTGACAATTTTCGCGAGACAGAATGGAGGGGAAAATTACCTCTATAAACGAGTTGGAGGTGCTGACTAACAAGGAAAAAGGTCGACAGGAACGAAATGCGTCCCCAGCAGTCATGTTCAAGAAAAAGTTATAACAGCTGTTGGTGGAGAAATTGGCGGAGAGTGTCGTATCAAATGGTTGAGGGAATGGTGTGGGTAGGATTGGGTTTACGGGAACAGTTGGAGTCGGCGTTGGGGATCTCCTGACCAGATGGTTGCTCACAGCCTGGTGTGGCTCGTGAAATGACCAATCCCCCAGCTTCATCCATTCGTGATCGTTATCTGTCGAAAGTAGGTCGAAGACAGCATAGTGTGCCCAGAATCGAGTGTATGCAGCAAGTAGCATGAGAACAATAGGAACCAGGATGACCGTCCATCGAAACGAGCTATAAACCCTTCGTTTTGACAATGAGATCAGGCAATCATCCCTGGCATGATGCCGTGTTTGGCACACGTTTGAAGTATCGACACCGTATATCCTGGGTGAAACTTGCAGTATAGGAGGAAGCGGCGAGGGAGGAGGTGTAAACATGTCCGTCACGGTGAAGTAATGCAATCCTCTAAAACGAGCGTGCTGAAAAACGAGTGAGGAATGAAAATGAGTGAAACCAAGGCGTGAAAGCCTGGTTGGAGAGGTATCAGTCAGGAGGTATAGGTTTAACCCCAAATCCGCCTGGACGTGGGTCAGTTGAAAGGAATGGACTCATCGTGGAATACACTTACACGCCCAGCTTTCAAGGGAAGAGAACGAGTCGGAGCGTTCGTCTAATTATGTATGTTACCACCCGCCAGGGGCCGCATTCGAATTGCGTGGCAATGTTGCCATGCACTCATTGATGTTTTCCCGGGATTGTGGTACCTCTCATCTCCGCGAAATTGGTCTGAATCCAATATGTTGGTACTAGCCGATCGGCTAAGTCCACCATTTTTTTGACATTTGGGCCCAGCTACCGATCCTTGACCAGCGTCAGAGTCTAGACTCTCTAGAAAAGCGTTTCACGACTCTGTTAAGCACGCCCGAGTTCTAAAGTAACCGGATGTTTTCGGTTACATAAATGATGTGGATGGAAAGGCTTAAGCGCGGAGTTACTTAGTATGTCTTGGCATCGAGACCATCACACGATGCGACAAAAGTCTCACAGGTCGGTGCAAGGTCGGTGAAGAATAAACAAATAAAAATAAAAATACAATGCAACTATCCTCGCCATAACTCAACCACAACTCTCAAGAAGTATGTGCTACGATTGATCGCAAAACGAGCAAACTCGTATGGCAGCTTTTGTTCGTCTCCGATTGAAAAGATGGGATACCCAGCCATTAAACGGGGGCAAGGCCTTGAGCACATTCAACACCAGATTGTTCAGTTACCAGGCACTGCTTGCATTTACCCTGATTGATTGATCATCGATCAATAGTTCAATCTTGGCTGCGCGGACAGCACTTATTGGTCCCGGCCTCAGGCTGCCATAAGTTACTAAGTATTGTGAGTTTCCGGTGTTCGCCGATTCGCTTGTTCCTGTGGACCCCGCAGTACAGTATATGTTGCTAGGTGCGACGATGGATCAGTCCAACTTGAACAAGTAAGTGTCCAAGTTTTCAGAAGAGACGGATCTGACAATGACATCTGTTTACAGGCAAATACAAATATGACTGGAAATTCTAGATAGACTGAGAGGGCATAACAGGTATGAGAGTTTTCTCACTGATTGTCTTATCCTTCAGCTGGTATCAATCATTACGAGACTTCTCGTCTAGCAGGGCGCATTTACGGCGCAAGAAATAAGCTAAAAGGGGCAGATGAGTCATTCCCTTGAGAGTGCGTAGTCAGAGGTCACAAACACTCCTCGTTCTCAGAATGAGTCGCAGCCGTCTGTTTTGATATCTTGAGGCAATGGTACGACCTAGAAAACAGATCCGCCCCCTGTGGAGATGCGCTCAGGAATATCCCACGCCGATGGCTCCGGCTCACCATCAACGATGATATCTGCACCATTAATATACCGTCCCGCATGACTACACAGTAACACCACAACACCTGCCAGTTCTTCCGGATCTCCCATCCTGCCCATCGGATTCCTCGAAGTCCAGACATGTCTCGCCTCCTCGAGACCTGGTCCATGGTTCAAGACCGTGTCCATGTACCCAGGGCTGATGCTATTTACGCGGATCCCATACCGCGCCCACTCTGCCGCAAGCGAATTTTTGAGTTGCAATATCGCTCCTTTGGAAACGTTATAAGCAATCTGTGGTTGTGGAAAGTTGACAGAATGCGCAGAGATTGAAGCCGTAAAGATGATGCTACCACCAGATCGTTGTTTCACCATCTGACTATGGTCGAGTATTAGGTGGAGCCACCGTCATCAGCCATTGAAATCTCATAGTCGCTAGTCGCGGAACGGAAGATTACTCACTTGGCGACAGCTTGAGCACAGAGCCAGCTCCCGGTCGTGTTGATATCAAGCGTCCGCTTCCACTCATCCACGCTCAGCTCGAGCGCGTGTGTACACGCCACCACGCCTGCGAAGCATAACAACATATTGATGCTGCCCAACTCTGATACTGTTTGCGCGATGGCATCTAGAACGCACTGTTCATCCCTTACGTCAACTATTTGTGTCACAATCTTCGCGCGAGGGAAATCTGTAATCAATTCCCGCACCGCGGCGTCATTATTGGGGTGGACATCCCAGAGTGAAATGCCGGATGCTCCGTGCTCGATAAGCGCGCGTGCGGCGACCAATCCAAGATTCCCGCATCCGCCCGTCACTGAAGAGAAGAAAGGGTGTGTGGTGCATCGGAGGACATCAGTGGTGCAGATCCGAGTCAGTTTTTTTTTCGTTGGTAAGATACGGCAGGCACCCCGCCATGGCTACTTACCGATTGCATTGCCTTGGACGGTGAAACGCCAGATCGCGCGTTCAGAGGAGGTGAGGCTCGGTGGGGGAGGGGAAATAGGTTGCGTCAGAGGATTTGATCCCTCGGAGAGCACCATTTGAGGAAGGATCCGACTTGTGAGCTCATCTCTTGATGTGATCGATGTTGGAGCCATATGTGCTATGTCGATGTAGTCGAACGGTGAAACGTTGAGGCTCTCGGAGGGGTCAGATCGATCTATCCACGTGAGTATAGAGACGATCGGCCGAGTCTTCCAGTGGATGGAAGATGCCAGTGCCAATTGAGTCACACTCAATTTCGACCGAGAGAGGTAGACCATTAACATTTGTGGTAGCTCCGTAATGGAGCCCTGCTACTATCCTTAACGATTCCGTCTGATCACTCAGTACAATTGATTCTAGATCTGAATTCTTAGGCTTTATGATGCTTGGAAAAGGACCGCGTCTACCCTGGCCAGCATCGGAACTTGAAGTCTTGAACAACAAAATGATGGTGGGTATTTCCAAGGATACTGGTCCCCTTAGTAGTAGGACGAGATATAGCTTTTGCCAGCTCGACACCGTGCGCATCCCGACTCCCCGAGCACAGGTTCACGCGGCCCTCATATTTAGAGAGAGAGAGCAAGAGACATTTGCGATAGCACAAGATCTTCTCCCCCATGCACCGTGCACGAATATACTTAACTCTGGATAGCGCTTGCGATTCACGAAGCCCAGACTCCCGATGGTGTTGATGACGGTTGTCATACGGACTCATAGTACCCTCGATAAACCAGTCGTCCCGGACACAACCAGACGTTCGCACAATCAATAATAGCAAATGTATGCAAGGTTCGAGAGAGCAGATACACATGAGGTAACCATGCAAGAATACAAGCTAGCACGGTCCGGTGTGCACTAAGCACCGATGTGTACATACAAAATCCGCTGATCGAGCGGAACACTACCCAATGAGATCATCATCTTCTGGAGTTCCTCTGCCGCTCGAGTGTGGTCCAGGCGACCAGATCCACCCAACATATTCTCGTAAAACTTGGCTGTGATCTTGTTTGTCTCTGCGTCGTCCACTGCCCACATCGTCCCAATCATAGACCGGAACCCTGCAAACTGCATCGCCGACGCCAGGAGGATCACCTCATCCGGGCTCTCCTCGTCTCCGACCATCGTGTGACAAGCAGACAGGTAGGTAAACTCCGGGTTCTCTAACTCGCATCCCGTGGTTTGTTCCACGGTAAGTCAACCGTTATCGTGGAGCCCAAATGCAGAGCTAAAGGGTTGTTTCCTATTTGGGATGCCATGACACGCAAGGTGAACCCATTCACTCCTCAGCTCCTTCAGGACCTGGGATATATTCAATTCTGGACCATCAAGACGCATGAATGTCATGAGACCCTAGATACGCTCAGCGACAATAGCCAATTCGCTGCTGATGGAGAGGAGGGAGTCTTGGCCTTTGGCGCTCGCCTGGCCTACAGCAGGGAAACGTTTTTTGTGTATCGAAGTCTTTGCCAATGGATTATTCCGTCTCGCACGGATGAGCGCAGTCAGAGTGGGCGTGTAAGATGGGATGTACAGATAGGATAAATTTCTTCTACCCTTTCTATACGGACCGGCCGCGTACAATGGCAGAAGGCAGGACTCTGCAGTGGGGCACCACCAGATGCGTGAGCGAGGTGGAACTGTTGTCTGCAGGAAGTCTACAATCGGGGACGCAATATCATCCCAGAGGTCACGCAAGAAGCGACCAAAGTCTTTCTTCACATCCATCATTCTTGCACGAAATGTCAGAGATCGGGGCTCCGATGACATGTCTTGAACACGCTGTTTTGTAATTTGCAATGGGATATAAACTGGATCTCTGTCGCAGGCATGCTGACTAGCATTCACGGTGACCACAGGTCCGTCACTGGCAGCGTGCCGGAGTTCGGAGAAGGAAGAGGGGAGAAGGAATCCAGCGAGACCAGGTAGTCTACAGATTGTAGATCAACATTTAGATTGCATAGCCTGTCATGCTGGTCTGGACCTTCTTAATGGGTTGTGTTCTGTATTTCTGGTGACAGTCGAGTATACTCGTCTGAAAGGGCTTCTCCATCCTGGCCGACGCAGTGACGTCTTCAAGAGGCGAACGGAGACAAGCAATCTGGTTCCAGAAGACGCCGCGACCTCGCTCCAGCAGTTCAACTGCCTTTTTGGCACGGTGATTGCGGAGACAAGTGGAAAATGGGTCAACTGCTAGCAGTGAAGCAAGGTCCTTGAAAATCTGCAGATGATCGGATAGATAACAAAGCGGTCGGATGTTGAACGAGTAGTCGAAGAGATATTTCGTATGCGAGAAACCTTGTGGGAAATCCTCAGCTTCGGTGATCCATTGCTTGGCTGCCGAGAGATCGACGGGTGAGACTATTTGTGGGATATCTGTCAACTCGGTGTAAAGGCTGAATAGATCCTCTTTGTCCTTTAACTCCCTTGCCTGGGTGAACCGAACACAGAGATAACCTGCAAGGTTCTTCAACGAGAGTGATCGATTAGGGTGACCAGAAGTCAAGGCTTGTCAGGACGACGACCTCATTGAGGTTCGTCATATCTTCAAGCCGGTTGTAACGATCGGAGAGATAGAATGTGACATATTGTTCAACGACACTGATCGATCCGGGTGCCCTGACAGACGAAGGCCGAGAGCTTGTCTCCCGAGGTTGACGGCTCGTCAAGGTTCGTCAAGTCTCCCAGCTGGCTGTAACGGTCGGAGAGATAGACGGCGACATCGTTCAACAACTTTGATCGACCAGGATGCCCTGACGGGCGAAGGTCGAGGGCTTCTCTCCCGAAGATGGTGGCCTCATTGAGTTCCGTCTTATCTCCAACCCGCTAGTAACGATCTGAGAGATAGGCTGCGACATTGTTTCGCAATGTTGGACGATCCGGGTGCTTTGATGGACGAAGGTCAAGGGTTTGTCTCCCGAAGATGATGGCCTCATTGAGGTCCGTCATACCTCCAAGCCGTTTGTAACGATCTGAGAGGTAGGCAGCGATACTGTTCAACGATGTCGAACGGTCTGGGTGCCCTGAAGGGCGGAGATTCAGTGCTTCTTCGAAATAGACAGCTGCTTCCTTGATATCCGTTATCGTTCCTAGATGGCTGTAATGACGCTCGAGATGAACGGAAAACTAAGTTAGGGAGCTCCATCGCCCGTGGTGGCCGGGTGGGCAATGATCCAGTGCTTAGCGATCAAGGACGACTGCCTCTAATGTGGTCCGTCCCGTCCTCTTGCTGAAACTTGGCGAATGCTGACTTTGCTTGTGAAAGTATCTAATCGACTGAAACAGTAGCCTCTTCATTGGAGTCCGTCCGACCACCTTTCTCATGCTCGGTGGAAAGATACTTGGCTGCAAACTACTCTTTGGCTACCAGGAGTGTCATTTCACTGTGACTCTTTTCTCTCGAAGACAGAAGAAACAAGCACCTTGTGATTTCATCTTGTCTAACTGGGACGGGGAGGGAGGGCCGGCACACTCCTTGCCCTCGTCACCACGTGCTGTAGCCTCTGCACTCCGGGTATACGATAAGGAATTATTTATGGGACGGTCGGGAATTGGACATTGTATTTGAATATCTGCCAGTGCTGCAACGATACCTCGCAGGGAAAATGTTACTCCGAGCTATTATGAGGTCCATGTACCTTCGCAGGTGATCTGGGGTTATCTCCCTTCTTACTAATAGAGTCGTATAAACACAGTGTCAAGGTTGTGCAGCTGCAACAATCATTTTAGCCCGAGGTTATAAGCTGCGATTCTATGCCCATGGTGATCACCTGCTTTAGATTTATGTGGGACCCGCCAGGGGGCCTCGTTGCAAAAACAGACTAGTACAATATTTAAATCGTATGCAATGTGAGGAAGACAATGCTTACAGCATATTATATCCTCGATCCCACAAGAGCAGGGACACCATCATAAGATTGATACTAGCGTTCTACAATCTCCACTTGACTCCGCTGACGATGCGCGCGATTGATTGGTGAATAACTTGGCCCAAGTACACTGAGTACACTGATAGGGAGACCAAGACTCGCTTTCAGAGTAAAATTAAGTAAATGCATTGCACGAAATCTGGACAAGGTTAGATATACATGACTGTGGTAACCTCTTGGTCTGCGCAAGCCCGGCCATGTGCAGGGTTAAGCTCAACCACGTTGCTGAGCGTGAGAAAACCAGTCACCTTGAATTTGACAAGTCGACGACTTTCTCTTTGACCTCTGACTTCGATCTTCTTCCTGCACCTTACAACATTTCAGCAC
>JBBPLX010000428.1:6742-23601 GCA_038090015.1 Leccinellum albellum | reverse complement strand
ATAGTCACCTATAGTATTCCATAGCACTCCATAGCAAGGTCATATAAGCCATAGCAATTCATAGCAACTCATAGCAACTCAAAGACCCCTAGCTCCATAGAGCCATAGCAACTAGGTAACTCCATAGCACTGTCAAGCCTGGATCTTACTAGGGAACTATTGAACTATGTGCTACTATGCAGCACTGTCTAGCACTCTAGAGACAATAGTGATTTGCTGATGTGGTCTAGAAGTGGTGGTTGTGAAACAGAGTCTGAAAGTCACTGTTTCAACACATGAGGACGCCGCCAATACCTTGTGGCCTGGAAAGGATGGCCATCATCGGAAAATACGTGGGAACCTGAGAGAAACCTCTCTCATGCCACCACCATCCTCTCTGCCTATAAACTACACAATCCTCTTCACTTTTCCCCTTAACACCCTCATGCCTTCCGCCGCCTCCTGAATAGTTTTCCAAAAACCTTCTGAATCCCCTTCCTCTCCTCCTTTTGACCACATTGTCCCTAACCTCCTTGATGCTCCCATTCACAATATTCTGTTTGCCAATGTTCTTGAATCCCCTTCTCTTTTGGCTTCTGTTGAACAGGCAGTTTTTGCTGCTTCTCCTTCTTAATATTTTCTACTCCTTTGTATAACAGTATTTGAATCTATCTCACCTATGCTCATTTTAATCTTTTCATCTCTATGGACCATTCTTCTTCTCCAAACCTTCGATCTTCCATAAATGATATTCTTCATGACCTTCGTTATCAATGCTTTGACATTCTTATTTATTCTCACTTCTCTGATGCAATCGCTCTTCTTGTTATGTACCCTGTAAACGGACCTTTTCATTTTCATTTCATTTCATTTCACTTTTCAATGTCACATGACCTGCTTAGTCAGCCCTCACATGATGCATCACGTGACATTACGTGACCAATAGCTTATCTATGATATCATAGTCTAGACCGCTTCATGGCGAACACCTGTATTTAATCTCCGTCAATACTCTCACACCCGTGAGATCACTATAACCTTATTAGTAGTTAGTAGATAGCTTATCGTACACGCGGCCTGGTCCGTGCGCATGTACTCATAGTATATATAGTGTGAATGCATAACCAGCAGACCTCAGTCTGTTCTGGTTGGTTTCCCACCTACATAGTCCCCTTCATATAGTTTGTCTTGTCGAGGTGCCAGAGCCAGTTATCAGTTCATGGTCGCCTTCATAAGAACAGACTCTTTCAACTCTCTCACCTCACCCGTCACTGGTACACATGACACCACTACTTCCATACATCATTTTCTGCAAACTCGGACTCCAGAGTTAAGGAGATAGTACTATTGAGTACTCGGTTGCCCTGTGATAGCACCTGAACTGCAACCAGGTTTCCACTGCATAGCTAGAGGGTTCGTACAACCCGCAAGCGAGTTCGCTTTGCTAGCGCTTTGACCTCATTCGAGAGGACATGGCTAGCCACTCATAACAGTATCAATCCCTTACCACATAGAGGGCAGCGGCGTCTTGTGACATAAACACTGCCTCGAATCACATGATTCTTCAAGGATAAATAAGATCCGCAGCCTTACAGAGCTAAATCTGTGCTGTAGCCAGGCAAATCCGGTTCTCCAACTCTACCCATCGACACACGTCTGTGCTCATGACACGGTATTGCCTTTACAGACAGGTGGTGCAACTCTAAGTGAGATCCTCTCTGATTTATATGTTCAACAATCTTGAAGTCCTCTCTCTTGTTACCTGGCTTTCAAATGGAATTCCCCGACTTTCTATCTACGAGGAAGAAATAGATATGAATGACATCACTTCAGACGAAGCCTTCTCCATTGAATTACATGGTGTTTGGCCTGATTGGCTAGCACAAGAATACCTTGAAAATGCTTTCTCTGACAACATCGCCCCTCTCGTTGACGACACCCCCTATCAACACATAGCCATTTTCAATGCCCCTGATGTCTCATGAATCAGTATATGCCAGTGTTCTGGAGCCAATGTACAGCTCCACCCCCACCATCAGAGCGGAAACCCTGCACAATCCCATGGCAAGCAGCAGCAAGCCAGACCAAGGCAAAGTGCTCGCCTCATTGCTCAAAAGGATAGATGCTCTGGAGCTCAGGGCACTCAAGGCAGAAAGACAGGTCGAAGACCTGAGTCTAGAACTAGAACAAGGAGTGAAGGTAGACCCCGAGCGAGCAGCATACGAATGCGGAGTAGCAGCAGCTCTCCATTCACAAGGGCCCTCTATGAACACGAGCTCAAAAAAGGCTGAGGTCATCTGAGACCCAGGCCTCTTTGATGGGTCCTATAGCAAGTTCAACGAGTGGTGGACCAAAATGCTGGTATTTCACCAGTCAAATAGCCAGCTATTCGACAATGATCTTGCACAAGGGCTAGGAACCAAAAACTGGAACCTAGCAGTTCTATCTTGTATAGGCGTCGACTCTGGCGAAAAAGATAAAAACAGCACTGGAGCATGGGCCTGCACAGAGATAAAGAAGCGGCGTGACCTACACGTTGGATGGATGGCCCTGCCAGATCTCGAAAGGGTCCTGAATGAACATTTCCACATAGGAAACGAAAAAGAAATCGCTACAAAATGCTTACTCACTTGGAGGCAAGCAAGAAACGAGAGAATGTAAGTCTTCCTTACTCAATGGCTGGCATTATAGGACCAGGCCGGTTGTCAAGAAGCTATGGGAATAATGCTTCTTGAGCAAGCAGTACGTCAAGACATAATAAAACATATGTTCATGACTAACAACCAGCCAATAACTTTGTATGCATTTATTGCCAAAGTACAAGAAATAGCCAACACCATCGAATCCTTTGAGACACGATATTCTACCACTACCATGGCCTGCAAGGACCCGAACGCCATGGACATAGATACAGTGGACACCTCTATTCCCTACATGACTAGGGACGTAAATCCACTTCAGGCGACCCATCTAGAGGGTCTATTAGACACTATTTTTCCATTAGAAAAATAGTGTCTAATAGACCCTTTTATTAGGGGAAGTCCCTGGGCCTCTATTAACCTGTTGGGAAAATGAATTTCAGAGTAGTTGAAACCATTAGGTAAGCTACCACCAAATCACTGGGATTCCTATTTGGAAGCAAAATGATAAATATGTAAATGGTATTTTTATATATCATAGGGAATTTCCCACAGTACTTGAGAAATTTCCATGATCATTCTTGTATATATAGGATTCCTTGATATTATTAGATGAAATACATTATAGAAATATAAATTTTCACACCTATATCAGCTAATTAACATGATTACTCTCATAATTAATACATCCATCCATTCATATAAGATAGCTAGGATTGAGACATTGACATAGATAAGTAGAACTTCAATATAAGAATACTGAGAAAGGTTAAGATCACATGACTCCATATATTTAGTAGTGAAAATCACAATATATATATATTATTATTGCATTGTGGCAGTATGTATAAATACATAATGTAATCATTCCACTTAAAAAATATCTCAACCACATCTCAAATAGATATATTCTAATCTGATCTCATACTCTAAAGTTATTGGAATGACCATGTAATAAATATTAGGACTTCTAACAAAGGGTAACTAGGTACTTCCAAAAGGTAGCTGGGATTCTCATGCTGTGGTTGTGGGACTCCCACCTATGAATAATTGGTATTCCCATAGCCTAGATATGGAATTCCCATGTGATAGCTAGGACACCCAGATAATGAATATGTAACTCTCACATGACAACTGGAATTCCCATAGTATCCATGTGGGACTCCCATTCATGGATGACTGTGATTCCCACATATGACATCTGGGATTCCCATGGTATGGAATGGGACTCCCACCCATGAATGACTGGGATTCCCATGGTATGGAATGGGACTCCCACCCATGAATGACTGGGATTCCCATGGTATGGAATGGGACTCCCACCCATGGATGACTGGGATTCCCATATGGCAGCTGGGACTCCCATGCATAAGTAACTGGGATTCCCACATGGCAGCTGGGATTCCCATGGTATGGAAGTGGGACTCCCACCCATGAGTAACTGGGATTCCCACTATATGACTATGATTCCCATGCTATGGAGGTGGGACTTCCACCCATGAGTAACTGGAATTCCCATTATATGAATGTGGGACTCCAATATGGCAGCTGGGATTCCCATGGTACTGAGGTGGGACTCCCACTACATAGCTGGGATTCCCATTCAATGGATGTGGGACTCCCACCTATGGATGACTGGAATTCCCATATTGCAGCTGGGATTCCCATGGTACTGAGGTGGGACTCCCACCCATGGGTAAGTTGGACTCTCACTATATAGCTGGGATTGCCATTAAATGGATGTGGGACTCCCACCTATGGATGACTGGGATCCCCATATTGCAGCTGGGATTCCCATGCTGTGGAGGTGGGACTCCCACCCATGAGTCACTGGGACTCCCACTACATAGCTGGAATGCCCACTGTATGGATGTGGGACTCCCATATGGCAGCTGGGATTCCCATGGTACTCAGGTGGGACTCCCACCCATGAGTAACTGGGATTCCCATATAACAGCTGGGATTCCCACACTATGGATATGGGACTCCCACCCATGGATGGTTGGAATTCACATAAGACAGCTAGGATTCCCATACAATGGAGTTGGGACTCCCACTACATAGCTGGGATTCCCATGGTATGGATATGGGACTCCCACCCATGAATAACTGGGATTCCCATATTACAACTGGAATTCCTATATGACTAACTGGGACTCCCATATATGTCAACTGTGATTCCCATATGAAATGACCAGGATTCCCATATGTAGTGACTAGAACTGGATTCCCCAAGTGAGATATCATTTATATCAGAGCCTATCTGGTAAACATCTCATATGACAATGTTGACCATGTATATAAAGTATCCTATACAAGAAGATCAATAGCAACAAAAGAGGAGAAAAAGATCTTAAGAATATCTATTCTATTCTGTGCCTCTTCCGTGCAATGTACACATCCACCTCAGCATTTGCTTCAACCATAATATGGTCATATTCTTCAGTCTGGACCATCATCCCAAAATCCTCAATGAGATCAATGATCTCTGCATCCTCACCACTAGAATCTGAGCCCACAGAACTGCAATCATCTTCTTCAACATGTGACCTAGACTTCATTTGAATTGGAACATGCTCCAGGATTGATGGACCCCAAGATGTTGATTGGGATGAAGAGGGAATATCCTGTACACCCTGTTGCCAGACAGCACACAGTTCCAGGAGTTTTTTCCTATGCATCTCTAGTTGATGTTCCATAGCAACATTATCTAGAGAAGTATTAAATATTACCATTACACTCTTTAAAATCACATACCTGCGTCTCTCAAGGCTTGTAAAACAGCATACCATTCTTCTTTCATCCAATGCTGCATTGCATCTCTTTCTCTTTTGAGCCTCACCTCTTCTTCAATACATCTTTCAAAATCTAGCATGGCTTGTATGCCTTGACAGATTGTTGCATTTCCAAGCCAATCAGGAACAACATCTGGGATTTCACCATCCTCTAATCCAACATCATGCCAGATTTCATCATCAACATCCAAGCTCCAAACTTTGTCCTTTGGGATCTTTACTAGTGGTATAGATCCTTTAGGTGCAACACCATTTGTGATCAAATGTGATATCTTGTCACAAAAGGTATTGTATTTGGTGACAAGAGCAACAATACCAGGTTCACGACGTTGATGGCAGATTGAGTATGGCCATGAAGCTTCTTATCTATATATTATTAGCAAATAGGCAAATACACAACAAATAAATATATACCAGTGATAGTCTGATGATAATTATGCATCAAAGACTCCAATTCAAACTTCCTCTAATGAAGACGTTCCCAAATCCGATGCTTCAATGCCCTAGCATTCATCTTTGCCTGCAAATAGACACTCTTTTTGAATTTCTTTAGTTCACTAGCCTCTTCAACCCCTAAAGCCATTAAACTTTGATCCAATCCAGCTTTGAGTGAATCCAATTGTTGCCTAGTACTTTGAAGCTCAGCATTGATGGCTATAAAATCACTATCAGGCAGAACAAGCTTCTCCTCAAGTATACCAATCTGCTTCTTCTTCATAGCAACATTATCCATTAACAGAAGGGCTCTTTCAACAGCTTGAGCACCCTTGTTTTTGGATTGTTCTACAAATATGATATCAGAAAACAACAATCTTAAAATTGCAAAAACTAATACTTGGTAGGGACTTGCTCTGAGAAGCTACTTGTTCAGCCCAGGCATCCTTGAGACCTTGTATATCATGTTCAACCAAAATGGTCTGAGCATCCTGTTTTCTGTTTTGACACTTTATCCATTTATGATGCAGCCATTCTCCCAACTTGAGAATGGATTTTGAATGCAGGAAGTGAACCTGAGCATCAAGAACAGACAGCCTTTGATGGTACTGGATGAAGAAATTACTTAACAGTTCAAGAAGCAATAAAATCACTTACTCCTGATACACGAAGGGAAGGAATCAGCCTTTTCAGGTCACTCCATAGCCTCTCACATCCTTCACCATCAGAAAGCCCAAATCCCTCACATTTTCTTGGATGGTAAACCAGCTGACAGGCCCAGTTGTGAGCAAAGGCATGGAAAACAGAGATTCCAAAGTGAATTCTGGATAGATCTTCCCCAAAAAAGTCCCACTTGACACAGCTGTGATGGAATTGGCAGCCAATATCATATAAGAAACCAACTGTCATTATTTTTGGCAGGTGAGAGAGGAGTTCCAGAAGCAGAGCCAGAGCATAATGTTGTCTTTCTCCAGGAGAAGTCATGTTTACCATCCACAAGACAATGTCATGCTGGCACAAAAGAGCCATCAACCTAGTGTCTGAAAAAAACTGAGTACTAGCCTTGACATGACGTTCATTAGCAGCTTTGAAAGAATCATGACACTCTTGTAGTGTAGCAGAAGGGACATGCATTCCAGAAAGAATCTCATCTGCGGAACTAGCTTGCTGAGTCCCCCGCAATCTCATGACCATATCTTCAGCTTTCTTGATCTTATCAGCTGAAAGAAAGACTGATGTAGGATGGTGGTATTCAGGATCCTTTGGAGAAGAACATCTCTTCTGTGTAAAACATGCATCCAAGCACACAATGCAATCTGCACTAAATATGTTTCCCAAAGAATTAGAAATATTTTTGTGAAAATAAGATACATACTCACATAGTAGACTCATCATGGCATACATCTCCACCAAAGCATAGTGGACAGCATGACCACAAATACTGGGAGGGGGCATCACCAGTTGGAATGTCACGGGCAAGGGAAATCATAGCATCCACATGCATGGATGCTAACTGGTGAAGATATGTATACCAATGCAGTGCATTGGCATAGCAATGTCGTAACTCATTCTAGCAATAAATAAATTCCAAATGAGAGAAATGCAAATGGAATTAACTTACAATTGATAAGGGGGAAAATGATCTGGATCTTAGAAAGTCCTCCACTGCTGAACACCAACCAGTCACATTAGGTGCCAGGCGAAGGAAGCATTGATGGTAAAACTCCAACAAGGAAAGAGAAACAGCCAGAGATGGAAATACAGGTGAAGAAGGAAATAATCCCAAAGCCACAAGTTGAGTAGGAGCTGAGTGGCATGGGCAAACAGTCAACTGGATATCATCTACTTCTGGAAACAAATCTTAACCCACACAGAAGATATATAAGAATTACAAACATACTGTCAAAACAGATGACTGAAATGGAGATTTTGCATATACTAGCACAGGAACAAGATTGAGGAAGGGCTGGCTGAACAGGTTTCAGGGACATAAGCCAATTATGATAACAATCAATGAGAGATGGGATGAGCTCATGCCATCAAGCCCATTGCCTTGCTTTTTTACTCATGGAAGATTGAGATGGGAGTTGAGATACAGTGAGGTCTTCAAACTGAACAAATGAAGTATCATCAACAGGGAATGAAGCAGTCACATGAGAGGTTGAGGTTGCAGTGGGCCTATCCTTCAGTTGGCCATAGGGTGTACCAGCCACATGGAGAATAGGCTGGAAAAGGGATTTCTGTTTCTTCAAACGACCATATCTCTGGACCATATCCTCAGTGATCTGAAAGGTGGAACCTCCAGCCAATGGGCCCATGACACTCTTAACCCGACTGCCCTTCACAGGGGACAAGGACTTGGACCTTCAAGTAAGCTTGCTCCTGGAAAATGACATGTGAAAAAGCAAAGAGACTGAGGTTAAAGAAGAAGGGAAGAAAGGGAATCAATAAGACGAACCTCAAGCTGGACTATTTAAGCTGCTTGCCTCATGGCAAACACATGGTGCAGGGTTACTCAGCCTGATGGAATGATAATCAATGACCTCATGGAGCACACAGCAATCAGGCATGATTACATTATCACACAGGTCCAACTGCATCAAAAGAAACACATATCATATAAAAAAACATCAAATGAAAGGGGGAACTATTGCAAAATGGATGACTACACAATATGAGGCAAATGAGGAACAGAAGGGTGATGATCTAAAAATTGGTAAACTGTTTGTAAATAAAAAACGAACACCTGTTGTTCATAGTCCAAATAAGAAGTATGACTCAAAAGGGGGACCACGTTAGCAAAAGAAGCAGGAGCATTAGGCCACAATGACATTATGGAAACAAGGTGAATGAGGCATCCACACCTGACACAAGGATCATTTGAAGAGAGTCCCAGGGGTACAATAGGCAATGGTTCATGAACAACAGAATCCAGCGAGGTCATATTGAATACAAGACAGATCTTCTCATCCCTGGATTCTGCCACATCACGATTGCCACGGAGGGAAAACATCAGCACTCGGTCAACAAGCTGCAACTCATATTGGAGGGACAACTCTGTAACCTCCCAAAAGATAGCGTGGACTCCTTGTTCCGAAAGGGAGCGAAAATCCTCTGTGGGCCATGAATACAGATGGAAGTGGAGTTCTTCCGGCACTTGGTGTTGCAGCACTTGGAATTCATTCTGCGAAGTCCCAAGGAAGTCCAGAGCAGAGACACGGTTCTCGCGTGCTTTCTCAGCAGCCTTCGACAATTTCTCGTGAGCAACATGAGGTGGGGGCAGCAACCAGGATATCTGACGATAACTGGCATATGCTGGATCATCATGATCACCAGCAGTGATGAACTGAGGAAGGCCATTCAAGATTTCCTGCCAGATCTTCCAAGTTGGATGCTGAAGTCAACCATTAGAAATACCGCGCGCCCAAGCTTGACGAATGATAAGCCAATTCACCAAGTACCTCGTCACCTGATTGCCACCCTGAATACATGTAATCTGCAAAGGATCCGGAAATGGAAAGCCTCCACCAATTAAGGACCCCCGAGGTATGGCATTGCGATCAACCTTCGCCAATGCACTAGCCCAAACTGGCACCACAGCAGTCAGTAGAGGGGACGCCGGGTCACTCCAATCATTTTCATGGTCAGCATCACAAGATGAAGCAGCGACGGAAGATGATGCTGTAGGTGGACAAGAAAAAGCTGAAAAAACGTAAGGAGGTTAACAGATTACAGAATTGATTGTGCTAACGTTGCTGGCCTCTGGCATTAGAGTGCGATTGGTGTGACATCAGTCCTTGAGCCATGGATTTGCCAACCTGCTCAACCACCCGAGATGTGATTTGGTCTGTGAACTCAGGCAAGAGAGACTTGAAATCAGGTTGACAATGAGAGGAAAATTCAATGGGGGTGGAGTCATAACTGGAGGGAGCGCAGATGGAAATTGACATAGTAAAATCGACTGAACCAGGCAGGGGAATGGCTTCAGATGACGCAGAGGTGGTGACAGGGTGACGCGCCATGTACTCGCTCCACAACTCGGTCATGAGGACAGGCTTGTAGTTCGATAACTGTAAATGACCAATGGGTTGACAAAGGTAAGCTCGAGCTTCTCCACCATAGCCAGTGTGAATGATAGAGTGAGGTTGATGAGGGTCATTCTCTGTTATGATATCCGGATCCCATGTCATCAGGACCTGCTTCCCAACCTTCAAATCTGTAGGCAAAGAGTCGATCTTGCGGATGTGCCATACAGGGCATCCTGCTTCCCACAGCATCAATGCCAGTGAGTTCCTATCCGTGAATGTGCCCATCCAGGTCGGGTTCACATCCCAAGGTTGCATACCAGGTTGCAGGTTGCATGAATGATCACGAACTTCGATATAAAACCGAACCATAGCATAGAGGTCGAGCCAGCAACGTTGGAAATCAGCGACCAGAAGTTAAATGTTATGCAAGGAAGAGGGGTTATGGAGATTGAGCAAGTTACAGCGCATGGCCATTGAAGTGGAGCTATCGAGGAGATCCTAATAAGGAATGCTAATGCCGGAGTGCAGTTAGCTAAGGGTACGCAAGCCTATGGTGCTTGCCTATATATCCACTTATCGGGTTTGCTGACCGATGATCTTGTGGTGACTATAGTAGACTTGAAGGTAATAGTGTAGACTCATAGAGGGAGTCGACCAGTTCCTTAGCGGGTGAGTGATCACTAGTGGTGAAGACACAAGACCCTTAGATTATATCGTAGCTACCTAGTAGTACAATGGGTAGGCCATACCGTGAGGTACAGGGTACTAACTACTAGACCTTGTGTAACTACAATAGACTATAACTATCAAAGCTATACTATGGTTTGTGATATATACTCTTGTCCATTACTGTACTCTATCTAGGTCTGCGTTACTGTCGGCTTATGACCACTAATTGCGATAGTGTAATGACCTTTATCGGTAGGTCACATGACAATGGCATGTGGGGACACGTGGATTGGTTACCACCAGGATGTCGCCGTTGGAGGGGATGTCTATACTATATCGAGGATGGCATCGGGAGGCACTCACTAGGAGGCACTACATCTGACCGAGACTAGTTTATCGAGGTCGTCATGGACCATGACCGGCGGGCTATAAACGATAGAGGCAGTTGAGTCAGACCACTGTCAAGAGGATCGGGGCGAGCTACTAGAGGGCAGTGATGGCGAGCTACTAGAGGGCGGATCGTTGTAAAGTTTCTGTCGGGGTTGACAGGGTGTGCGAGGTGTTCGTCCAAGGGGTCTGTGAGGTGATGCAGAGGGCAGACGCTGTGGTCCGGAGGTCAAATGATACCCAAGCAGCGTTCCGGACATGGTCCGGTACGGAGTAAACTGGAAAAGAGGCGGACCGTGGGTAGGACCGCTAGTGTAAAGAAAGGTAAAAGGGGAGACGATTGCTGGCGCCACACGGAAAGTGGTTGATATGACCAAAGAAACTGGGATAAAACGAGATGGGACGGTTGAACGGTACGACTGACGAGGATGAGGCGGGATGGAACGAAGCGGTCGAACGGCACGACCGACGAGGGCGAGACGAGACGCGACTAGGACGTAAGACGACGAGACGAGACGAGACAAGGGATTAGCGCCTGCTACATGCAAGACCACTAACCGGAACGAGATAACGACGAGGCGGAACGGAACAAGCTTGTTGGCAACGCGCACAACAACAACGAGAACAAAGACGACGAGGTGACGAGTGATCCAACGACTTATTATGAGAGATGAGAGATAGATTGCAAGAATGGCCCGAAGGCGGATATAAGGAGGCCCGGTATTAACTGAGGCGCTGACAAATGATCCTATGTTTCGGAATAACAAAGAACCGGGAGAAGCGAGTAGGTAATAAACGAGACTGGTAATAATGATGCAAAATGAAGGATAATGAATGATAGACTGTGAGAAACAACTCTTATCACGAATATTAACGAGTCTGGCAACGAATAGGTACAGAAAAGCCCGGTCTGGGGCGACACCGGCGAGACCGAAGGGCAGAATGACTTACCGTGCTCACAGATATGGACGGGACTGGACGGACTGACACAGGACATGGTGGGACGAGTCTGTGGGCGCTCCTATGACCCTATTTAGCCCTTGTACCAACCTAGAGAGCTGTGGCTCTCTACATCGGGTCATCAACGGACTTCGTACGGTGGACCTAGGACTGAAGGCACAAGACCCTAGAAGATCAAGACTGGGGAGTCTTGTCTTCGCCAGGTGCTATATTATATATACTATAGTACATGTGCACGGACCATGCCTTAAGGGCAGGTCTTGCCTATATCTAGACTAGCTAGGGCTATGCGATAAGTAAAGCCTTGCGGCAACAACGTGGTGTGGCAGAATGGAAGCTGCCAGGGACCGTGAGAATAGAATGGAAGATCTACCTTGCAGTACACACGAGGTGTGGCAGATCTATAGATATATGAACAATCAATCGGGAGGGATCTATGAAGATACCTGATCCACGATATCGGCAATGTGAATACCGGAGGGGATCGTAGATCCACGAGCGGCTATAAAAGTGTCAATAGATACAAACAATAGATAGAGATCACGTGAGTGCTATAGTGGGCGCTAACCATGGATGACTAAGGGTAGTCACGTGACCTATAATACAAGGGGAAATAGATACTCGTTAGTATCGTTGGATAAGAGGAATGTCCCATAGATGGGGAACGACAAGAGAAAGGGGTCACGACCAAGTTCATAACAGCCATCACTAGGGAATCTGCAATGGAATTCTGGCAACCTCGTTTCTGGGACCAAGCGTACACCTGTTCGCTGATTAGAATACCCAGATCGTTCAAGACATTGTAGAACCACAAGGACAACCGCCTGGCACCATTGGATTCCCTTGTTTCGTGTTTGGATGGTGTCTGCCAAAGGTAACTAGCATTGGGGACCGTCTCCTCGTCGATTGTCCCTGTTGACCATCAGAAGTGTCCGAAATTCGAAAATCAAACACACTACCTTTGCATGGAATTAACGGAGCCCAACAAAATGTGTTTGAGAATTCTTGGGGAGTCTGGAAAGGATCCAAGTACCCCCACCACCCATCCTTTCGCGAAACTAGCTTTGCTTCACCAAAGATGTAAGAGGAAATGAAGTCCATGTTCAGCAAGGATATAGCATGATCGCCAGAAAAGGTGATGACCTTCGCATCGAAGGCCATCCAAACATCTACCAATTGTGAGATGCTGTACAGCGAACGGCAACTAATGCATGTTACCAGCATTTGGAGCCCTCTTCTTAAACCGTTCCTGCACCGCTTGAATGGTGGGTTCCTGTGGAACTTCGAAGTCCACTATGGCATTGGAGGGAGGTGGCATTGTTCAGACCTGAGTGGCGGGTCAGAGCAGGTCAATGCCAAGGACCATGGTCAATCTGTACACCAAGGTGAGACAGGACGCCCTTGGAACGAAATGCTTCACTCCGGGTATTGCTTCCTATGACACATGTCAACAAGAAGTGGCCAGTGTTCACAACACGCATTGTAAAGCTGGGAAGGAGTGGGTGGGAAAGGGACGATGCACGATGGGAAAGGTGTTCTACAGATGAAAATAAATTCGTAAACTTGTTCGTTGAGGAAAAGAACTTTGCAACTTACCAAGTAAGGTGGAACTAGTTGAGAAGGGCAATGAAACTGAAAGAAATGGAAGGCAGACAGTGTGAATGGACATGGATCAGTAGACTTGTTTGGCAATGAACACATAGTGACTCACCAAGGAAGAAGGAATGATAAGAGGACACGGAGACTGAAGGAATGGGAATGGAGATGGAAATCAGCAAAGACGCACAGTTTTTAACCACATACGAATGTGATGTGGAGGGTGGAGCGCTCAGCCAAGCAAAGAATGAAGAGCTGGCGTCATCGCCTCTCAGGAAGTACCACAAATAACAAAGTGCTTTGTTGTTGTGTGAAACTCAAACGACACATGTCATTCAGAGTATTTCCAAGTAGTGTTTTAAAGTCCGGTCCGGTCCGGTTTTTTGCCTTATTTGGGCAAGACTGAGACCATAACCGGTCCTGGGAATTTCCTGATTTGGAAAAACCAGACCAAGACTGACCAAAAACCGCAAATCGGTCTTTTTGCGGTTTTTGCCGGTCCGGTTACCGTTTGTAACCGGTCATCCAGGGGTATGGAAAATGCTACTGATTCCTGGCTTCCGCTCCATATTTTTATTTTGTAAATCGGCTCAGGGGTCATCGAGATATGACCATTTTAAAAGTGCATGTCATTTCTCGAG
Source organism: Leccinellum albellum (assembly GCA_038090015.1). Classification (NCBI taxonomy): domain Eukaryota; kingdom Fungi; phylum Basidiomycota; class Agaricomycetes; order Boletales; family Boletaceae; genus Leccinellum; species Leccinellum albellum. The sequence goes on along the minus strand of JBBPLX010000428.1, from coordinate 9,472 downwards.
ATTAACTACTTAGAAACCCATTTCGGAGAATATATTACCGTGGGACGTCATGGGAGACTATGAGGATATCTTGGAGGTAAGGTTAAAAAATAGGCTTTGATGTGTACTACAAACTGGTGCCTAATACCAATGTACTAGATATCACACCATGTCCAGCATGTGATGTCACACGACCAGCTTCCACAGCTAGGAAAGAGTGTTCCAACATTCAAGTTTTTCATGAAGGCATGGAAAAAGATGTCTAACAAAGAGCCTCAGCTCCAACCATTCATCAAACCCAGACTTGCGAAAGCCGAATCATACTACAACAAGATGGAAAATAACCCAGCATATGTCATTGCGATGTGTAAGTCCATGTCTCTACTATCCTTTGAACGAAGGAATCTAATGCATCTGTTTATCTCACACATAACTTATAGTTGCTGATCCATCTGTTCAGATGAGCTGGATAGGCAAATATTGGGACACTGAGAGCAAAATAGCTGCTCATGACATGATTCTTTACCTGGTATGTGTAGTTTACAATGTGACTGATAACCTCACAAAGCTCACCATGTCCATAACAGATGACTGACTACTGTGCAAACAAATTGCTGCAACAAGCTAGTAATGAGGATATGCATCCATCTCAATTACCCTTCTTACCTGCACTGGCCGCCAAATATGGCTTTGACGGTGATGATGCTTGGAACCATCCCATTCAAGGTTCTATTCAAATGGTCGAAAGAGAATTTGATGACTATGTCTCAGCGCCACTCTGGGGTACATCTGATTCTTTGGCTTATTGAGTCATAAGTGAAAAGGACTTGTATTATCAATAATCTCACTGATGACTTGCGGCCATACACTACCTAGTCCTCGAGAGGGACATATCCTACAATCTATAGGATTGCTCTGGATTATCTGCCGATTCAAGCCTCTGTGGTTCCATGCGAACGCGTTTTCTCATCAAGCACTGACACCAACACAAAGTGGCACAATCAGATTAGCTACACTCTGATGGAGGTGCTGTAGAGACTGGCATGTCTCTATGTGGATATGCCTCTATTTTGACACCTTTTAGGTCCCTCATACTCGTTCACTACATTCCCTGAGCGCTCCCTACCTTGTCCGGTCCCTTCCATACTAGTCCAATCCTAGACCGGTACATCGGACCTCCGGTCACCCATCAGTCTATGTTCTATCAGACTGGTGTAACCTCTTTTGGTCTTATTCATATGTTTTATGTTCGTGTAACCCTTTTCAGACTTATATTCTTCCGTCGTTACCCTCCCGGTCCTCTTTTTCTTACTTACACCAAGTATGGTCAAATCCAATTCAGATCTTCATCAGGAAAATTCATGTATCCCATAGATGCACATATATTGCTATGTTTTGCTATTTTTTGCTATATCTACCATATGGTATACATGACCAAAAGGCAAAAGTCCCCCTTTAAATAGCATCATATAGCATATATATAGCACTAAAGAGTACCATAAAGCAGCCCTCTGAACAGGCCTGCATCACTAACAGCAATATGTATAAAAATGACTTCAAAGGGAAAGGTCAAATTTCTTCTGGGACTTCTCTATTTAATGCCATCTTTCACTCTTTGGGAACAAATATCTCAAATTAGATGAGTTACAGAAGAGTGGAATAGATCTATATTCAATCAACTGTGTGGAGAAAGAAATAGGTATCATACTACGCTACACTATCGACATTGGGAGTGGAATGTTTGGCCTTGGCTTCTAAATCAGCGAAATTGAATAAAAGGGTGGATGGAGCAGCTGCCTGCACACTAGGGAAAAGAAATGAATTAGAAGCATAGAACGAAAGAAAAGACTTACCCAATCTCCTCCTGGATCCTCTTCTGGATCATTTGAAGGTATGATGGACACTTTGCCTGGAACTGCTTGAGTAGAGCCAAGTAATGCTCCCACCTAAGTCAATTGTTAGACAGGAAAAAGAATGTCAGAAAAAGAATACTTCAGGTCACCTTGTGTGAAAGAGGAAATCATTGAACTCAAGGACTGCCCCATTAATCATGCCTGTGAGGACACAGTCAACCTGCGAGGTCAGACTTCAGCAACTCAATAGGCAGTATCATAGGGCAAACTCACTGCAGTTGCCACTAAGGCCAGTTGGGCGATGGGTATATTGAGGTATGGATTGGACTGTGAGGAAGTTCCCAACCTGGTTCCCTCACCTCGCTGTCCCCACCATTGGGCCTTGATGAGCTGGGGAAAAATTGGATGGGCCCAAGGCCCATCGTCATCACAAGTACGCTCCTATTCTCTACTAGTCACTACGTTGCTCAAGGAATGAATTTCTTACTTACCTTGATGTTGACACTGCTGTGCAACATTTTCCCCTCTTCTACCAACCACTTAATGGAGGAGACCAACTCATCTCCCTTGAGGCCACTAGGCAGTCCATAAGCATGAGGAACAGTGAGACGAGCCTTCGAAACCAGCTCGCCCTGGACCTGTGTAGCTCCACCCCACGCCTACATAGATTTTCAGTGAAGTATAGTTGTAAAGCTGAACACGTACGTAGTCAATGAGATTCTTTTTTTTGTCCAGGTCCTCCTCTAGAGCCTTCAAGAGTGTGTTGAGAACCTTGTCCTTCTTGCCAGCTTCTGTTAGGGCATTCCAGCACACCTCCTCCTTGTGGATGGCCAAAGGGAATGCATCAGTGAGAGAGACAAAATGGCGCACTAATCCATGGCCGAGCTTGGCAATGCGA
>JBBPLX010000427.1:0-23646 GCA_038090015.1 Leccinellum albellum | reverse complement strand
CATTGTCTGGCCTGCACTGCAAACTCGGCGGAGCTATGTCAGCTGGAGTAGTACCGCCATCGAGCGCTAAAGAGCCACCAGGGCCACACTCGGCTATATCTATTCTACCAGTTCGGAATATACGCGACATTCCTGAGTTCGTGCCTCGTCAGCGATATGGCTCGATAATCACAAGGCACGCAGAGGTTCCAAGCACTCAGAGTCTTGGTATGAGACCCGCGATTGATGTTACGCGCGACGCGGCCACGGAAGTGATCGCAAGGATGGAGAGTCAGGCTGGGTTTAACGCTCGGCAGCGGCTCGCTGGTATTGATGAAGGACGGATGGTTGGTATGGCCTGGGACTGGCAAGGCCCGCCGAGGCGTATATAATGCGAGGTCGCACTAGTGGCATTCTTCTCGTCGATTTGTTTGTGAGGTTAGTCCAGAGGAACGAAAGGGCGGGGCCTCGAGCGTTTGTAAAGACGTTAATGTGTGCCTTTATTACTACTAGGCTAGATTTGTCACGCTCGGTCATGAACCAAGCTAGCTATAGTTATGGATTACTTGGCAGTGCACGAAGTTGTCCATGGACTCAGAAGTATTGTCAGAGATGGAAATGTGAGATGCCGTACGTTAAAGTGATCCGCCCGAAGAAGCTTCTCTTTGTTTCATGCGACAAGTACTGTCTCTTGTTATCAAGATAGTTGTACTTGGTTTGAAATAACCAGAACACGATCATGTGGTCATGTTATATCATCCGAGTTCTAGACCCATTCACTTGTTATACTTCGTTCAATCCTAGTGGTCCGCGCTGTGAGACTATGCACCAAGAACGCAAGTTACATAACACTGGCAGAGGATTACACGGTGATGTTGATGCAATGCCCTGTAACATACGGTGGAGCCACCCTCCCCAAAAATAAAAATAAAAATTTGTGGCAAAACAACCCACTAGGTTGTCAACTGGCCCCAGACCAAATGCCGAGCACGAGCACGAACATCGGACCGTCTTTCAGCCGGTCATCATGGGCAACGCCAGTAGCATGTGGGATTTCGTCTGACAGGTTCCGAATCTGTATCCGGAGAGTCGCGTTCGAAACGCCAAGAGGAAACGTCAGTGACGGTCCGCGACTCCATGCTGATCGATGATCCTTGGTTTCTGCTCAGTGTGCACTCGTGCGTGTGTGCGGAACCGGGGGTATGAATTGCTACGTTCCTGGGGGATAAGGGACGTTTCCCTTCGAGCCAGCATGAGATTGTGGCTCAGTCAAAGGCATGAGATCCGTGTGATCGTCCACGTTACTATTACTTCCGAAGATTTGATCGAGTGACAGAGATATCCGGGACAAGGGCCTCACAAGGCCGCAATGTCGGCAGCGGCGAACATTCACCGTGCAACGAGACTCTGGAGCCTGCAGCGTTGCCGTCGCTTGGATTCTTTTGCAGGTGTTGGGGGAGTGAGGTGACGTTCAAAATCCAAATACACATGGTCACGGTTGTGGAAGGTCCTGACGTTATATCATCTGGGCGGCTTCCAACGCAGGTAAGTGTGCCACGACTCGGGTTTATCCAGCAGCCGGTCGAGAACATTTAAGATCTCAGCACTGTTGCATACCAACAAGCAATATCTACTGCAGATGATTAAGTATGTTCACGAAGTCGGATATTGGCTACTCGCATAAGGATCCGCCTGGGGCTCAGCAAATGAAGTCCGATGTTCTATCACCAAGTGATTGACCAGGAAGGGGCCTATCAGAATGTGGTTCTCTTGCAGGGTGGGGTGTCAACGTCCACAGTCTTCGAGGTTGTTGATGTATCCGGTTGCTTTCGCGGCTTGTGAACTAGTGACAGGAACAACATGAGAGGACGCAGTTGAGACGATGGCACAGGCAAAGCTTGACGCCTAAATAGAAGGCAACGCGACCTGCAACTTGGAGAAGTACCTTGGAGGTGTGTTCGACAATTGACGCGAAAGACTTTGGATCTACTTAATGATTAGCAGTAATGTCACCACAAACAAGTGAACCATGGTTTGACGAGATGGAATATTTAATTCCGGGTGACCCGGACATTGTAGGTGGTGGAGCAGGATCGGAGATCCAGGCGATAGACAGAGGCTGCTCTACGCAAAATTCCGTGCGCCGCCGCGGGTGCGGTGTGCGGTGATGGCGTGGGTGGAAGAACATGTCCTGATACCATACCGTCATCAGAATACCGGACCCTGGATCTGCCGAGTGTTGGAGAAGGGGGTCATCACTGCCATCCTGATGCAAGTCAACAAGCTGAGTAGCCGACGACACGGACACGCTGGTTCTCTGCATTCAAGTAATTCAATTGGTAACGACAAGGTGTGAGAAAATGATACTTGAATTGAGTACGGTTGGGATTGGTCGCATTGCCAAAGCACCGCCGGTGTGGCAATTCTTGACCTCTTTCTCGAACGCTCGCGCAGTGCAGGCGTAGTCGGCAGAGCCCGTCTATTCTGTTGTGGCCTCCCCCGAGGCACACTCAACCCGATTAGCTTTGTAGTCGTTCTCCTTTCTCATTTTCACTTTCTTTCCCTCGTCGAAGGTCTTCTCAAGGACCAGGTTATCTCCGGCTGACTGATATTATTGGCGATGGCCACGGTGTCAACGATTCAACCCGCACGGCAAGATTCGACAGTTTCTCCGAATCTCACACCGAACCTCCACTTCAATTTCTTTCAGCACGGTCTTGCCATTTCAGATCTCGATTTCAAGGACAATCGGTATCCCACCCTCTCTCTTAACTCAAGACCAACAAACGGAACCCCTTCAATGATTCTCGCCTCCGGCGATACACACGCCCGGGATGATCCAAATCTTGTCACCAGAAATGTCCAAAGGCTTCCTTCGGTTCTAGGCCCCTCCGGACCGCAAACAGTCGACTCCAACGAGAAACGAATTCGCAACGACGAAAAGCATGACGTGTCATATTCTGACGCTGACGGTCCACCTCCCGCCACCGCGGTCTCTTATGTTCTCTCAGGAAACGCCCGTCGTCCCGTAGAACAATTTAGCCTTGATGACAACAACAATCATCAAGGCAGCAGCGGGATAGTGACTCCCCTTCTCAACGGCTCCAATTTCATCGACTCAAAGCTATTCAACGACTCTTTCAAGTCCTACGGAGAGTCGCTTGCACAGCCTCCCCCTTCGCCGCCAAGCGGCGGTCGTGATATACCCTCTTCCCTTTATCCCGCGATCATGCGTCAGTCACCGTATCCTTCCCCCGACGGTACCGTGGCTGCCAAACTATCCCCTGCAAATGCTTTGGCACCCTCGAGACCGTATAGCCCTGCCCTGGCCATTCCTATCTCATCAAACCCACGTGTGTATCCCCAGCATCCCACCTACATCACTCCCGCTGCCGCAACTCCCGACCCAATTAACCCCATCCTCTCCCCGAACCCTCCACAACAACAAGAGGAGGTGTGTGTAGAATGCGCAATGAGAGACCAGGACATGGCCGACGTTGTCGTCGTGGGTCCTGGCATATGGGACAGGGAAAGTGATACACTCTTCGAGGAGTTGTTGAGAAGAGAAGAGGAAGAAGAAGTTGCAGGAATTCTGCCTTCTGAATGTTCTTCTAGACCTCGAGCCAGAGGTGGACGCTTGACAGAGCAAAATTTGAAGTTATGGACTACGATGGTGAGCATCTTTTTTTTTTTTGACGTTGCAAGGATATTAATAGTCCTCGGCTTTAGACACCCAAGGAACCGGCGTCCAGGCAGCAGACTGTTGAGACTTATATCAAGGCCCAAAGGTCCCTGCTTCAAGCCGAAGCTCTGGCCCATGATCGTGCAATGCAGGAATCCATGGAACTCGAAATCAGTATCCGTGACACGTACACCCAACTTCGTCGTTCTGCCTACGATCTTACTTTAGTCGACGATAGTGCTTTCAAGCTCAAACCATCTCGCACTACCACCACTCCTATTGGAATTGGTGCGCACCACATTCGTAGCTCGTCTCGTGATATTACCATCCTTGATAATGGGCTCATTGTCGAACACGTGGACGTGAGACGTGAGGAAAAGGAGGAGAAAGAGCGCCGACGAAAATATGGGAAACGTGAGCGTAGTAGACCGCGCAAATCGTCTCGCGCTTCGATGGTCGACGTCACGTCGCTCTACTCGTCACACAGCCTAGCACCCCACACAGACAGCGGTATTGGCCAGGCACAGAGCTCGAGATACTCTGCCATCAGCATGAGGCCAGCAAGTTCGTTAACAGTCCCTATCGAGGTTCAGCCGAGTTTGGGGCAGATGTACTCCCAAGCAGCATCATTCTCAGATGCACATAGTGGTTCTGTGTCACCTAGGCGGTCACGTTTCTTTGGATTCAAAAATTTGAGCACTGCCTGGCGAAGCCAGGACAGCCTGGCACCTTCAGGAATGTCGGGAAGTATGGTTGATATGCAGTGCGTATCTATTCACGCTCATGCAATCCGCATCTTCATCAGTTATTATTTCATAGTGTGGCACTGCAACGCGAAGCGAATCCTCCTCATCTTCGCTCCCCAACTGGCCAAAGAAGCACACTATCCACACAAAGGCACAGCCAACTTTGGCAACCGGCCGCAAATGAGGAGATGTCCGCAACAGTGATTGACGAAAGACCCAAGAAGAAGCGCAATGGCCTCGCCAAGATCTGGAAACTCGTCAAGGGAGGCTCATCACACAAAGATGAACATCAAGCTATCCCTCGTGACTCGGTGCGATCCTTGGACCGCCATGACGATGATTCTCCCTTGGCACCACCTCCGCCATTGTCTTATCTAGTCGAACGTGGCGGAGATCATCTCGGTGGTGCCGGAGGCCGTCACGCATCAACAACCTCGTTACCCTCAACGACCTCCCCACGAAATGGTGGATTCTCGTCCGCTGGTATGTCACCTTCCACAGCTCCAACCAGTCTTCTTCCGTCACCGACCTCTTCCCGCCCCTCAGGCGGCAATGGTGACGGCAATGACAGAAAGAATGGTGGTCAAACAGACGAGAAGGAACCATTTGACGTCTCCCTTGATGAGAACGGAAGACCAAGGGTGGCTATCCACCCTGTCACATCCGAGCCAGATATGCGCCAAAAACTTCAACAGACCACTTTTGCCTCCACCAATGGGATGACGTTACCCATGTCAACTACTTCGCGTCAGCAAATATTACTTTCCAGAGAGAAGTCTTTGCCTCCACTCCCTGGAGAGCTGAAGCTTCGAACGCAATATGCTGGGAGCGGAGAACCAAGACCACAGACGTTGTATTCAACGTATGATCTTCGTCACCTTAGTCAAGATGCGCAAGATTTTGCACCACCCCATGCGCCGTTCCGGAGTGAAGCAAGGCGACAATCGTTCGGCGGCACTGGGACGCGTCCTAACCTAGGCATCCAGACGATGCCAGCGAACGGTGGTCAGAGGATGCCCAACGGAATGTATAGCGAATTCGGTGTATCTCGGAGGTCCCTCGGCCGTCTTGGAGATATCGAGGAGAACCCTGCTGTACCTCCTACACCCACCAAGCGGAAGAGCAAGTTTGGCTTGGCTGCGCTGTGGGGCAAAAAGTCGTCACCCCCTTTGGATACGAATGGCTACAATGCGCAGGAGTTCCCACGCCTAACATCTCCCGTATTTGACGCATATGATGACCATCTTGGCACCTCTTGCGCTCACTCGATGTCCCGACTTGGCCCTCGGCTGTCTGTTGCTTCCCGGAAAGCTATCGAAGAGCGAGTCGAGCAGGATCGAGAATTCGTGGCATATCGTTACCCCTCACAGGCACAACTACCACATGACCTAATTCGGTGACGATCAAGATTCTTCTCTGCTGATGATCCTAGTACCATGATGTATGTGTTTGCATTGAGGGGGTGTATGTATACTCTCGACCTTCTGTTTCTTTCTGTATATCTTCCTGCCACGAGCTGACATCGATCGTCTCATATACTTAATCTCTCCATCAATCATATACTATCTGGTACGACTCGACAACCAACACTCCTTTCTGGGACAACGCTTTACCCTTTCAATCCATTGAGACTCTCATTCAAACCTTGCTCTGGACTATGATTGCATGGCCTCCCTTCGCTCTTCATGCTCTGTTTCTGTATAATCACTGTTCTACTCTATAAGCGCTCTTTCCGCTTCTACAAGATTCGGAGCTCGTTTCATTTTTCTTGGTTTGGTATCGACGTTACGGTTACTACTTTCATTACATCCAGAATATGAGTTCATTCTGTTTTCCATGGGCAGGCCTACTCTTGCCAGGCCATCAGAGAAAGCTCTACGTACGTCATGTGACCAGAAAATTAAAGAATCGCGCGCACGCGTCGCCTCTTCCTCTAACCTTGTATTGGGCCTCTAACTTCAACATAATGGTACGCGAACCATGTCTGCAGGGGAGCTCGTTCCACAGGTTGCTGACCATTACAGGCACCACGAGGTTTATCTGCCGAAGATAAGCGCGTCAAGCTGCTCGAGATATTTCACGAATCAGTAGGTCATGACTTTCGCTTCGCGTTACACGTTAATACGTTTGAGGCAGAAAGACTTTTACCAAGTAGGTCACGGTATCCTCGTCTCAAATACTGACCTATGCCCACCATGTCGATAGCTCAAGGAGCTAGAGAAACTTGGTCCGAAGCTCAAGGGCATCGGTATGCTGACCCGAGACCTCTATCCGCGATGACGTGTTCGTGACCACTGGCTCTCTCAGTCTCGCAGTCCGTCAAGGAAGTATTACAGTCTCTCGTCGACGACGGCCTGGTACAGGGCGACAAGATCGGGTCTTCCAATTGTAAGTGAAGAAAGAGTCCGAGGGTGCATATATGCGCTGACTCTCGAAATGGCTCCAAGTCTTTTGGAGTTTCCCATCTCAACGAGGAAGCATAGTACGTACTGAATGCCAATATATTGTCCCTCCTCTCTCGCACCCATCTCCGCTCAGATTGGGTTTGTTCTAGCTACGGAACAGGTTGGAGAAGGCTAAAGGCGTCCAGAAAAACCACGAGCATGAGATCGCAGAGCTGAGGGCTGCATTGGACCACGAAAGAGCCTTGCGACCCGAGAGCGTGCGTCTTTCTATGCGTTTCCTGTCGTCACGTTCGATCCGCTTTGTCCGCGTAGGCAGCTCGAACAACAGCGCTTCAAAAGGTTGCGGAATCTAAGCAAGAAATTGCGACGCTTGAGAAAGAGCTCGAGACGTATGGCGCTTGCGATCCAATCAAGGTAGAAGAGAAGCGAAGAGCAATTACACTCGCACATGAAGCTGCTGTGCGGTGGACTGGTCAGTGAGGCATGTGCAGAGGAGGGGCAGTCGTTGATATGTTGCCAGACAACTACTCGATCCTTCTCGCATATTTTACCAGACAGAACGGCGTCGACGCTCAAGAGATTCGTCGGTTCCTAGAAATTGGGGAAGACTACGAGGACATTTACTGAACTGGGTAAGATTGATGGTGCGTAATAAACGAGCCGAACAATTCAAGTTGCTGTCCGATAGACGTCTCGTCATGGCTTCTCTTCCAATAGGGTCAGTATTTGTCTCGAGAGAACTGAGTTCTGATGCCGCCGACAATGTGATTTTTATATTCTCTCGTCGCGAGAAAATGAATCGGTTATAAGCAGATCCTAAGTCATAAAAATGTTAGCATCTATAACTGGCGTTTTGTAGTTGGGAATTAACCTCCGGTGCAAACGGCCACGAATGGAATGCCTGCACAAGTGCCGCCCAGTCTTGTACGTTCATCTCACGCACAAGCTTGGAAGTGTCAATAGGGGGATGCCCGGGATTATTTTCCAACATAGTCAGCAAGGTCGATGCACCAGGGGCCAAATGACTAGGAAAGAATGAGTGACTAAAATCAAACAAGCTGCTGTGACATACGAGATAGCACGTTTGAGTGGGGTTGACTTGAGGACGAATAACTTGCGCAAGCAAAAGTCCCACTTGTCGAGAAGTCCTTTCTCTATGGCCTATCATATCTGTTGGTTATCTTAGTTCAGCAGATAATTAAAGACAAGACCTGTTCCAATAATGGGTCCAACGTAATGGCCACCATGTTCCTATTTTTCCGGTTGTTCTTTGAGCGCCCTTCAGCGGTGGCAATAGTCGGTGGCCAAAAGTGATCTTCATATGGCTGAAGGACGCCTGGAGTGATGACCTCCCGGAACGAGGCAACAGCCTCAGCAATCACAGACAATTTACACCGATTTCTCAGCTTAACAGCATCAGTAGCGTTTGCCGATATTCGCTGTAAGAACGCGTGATAAATGGCTGAGGCGGAGAGTGTATTAATGTCGGACGTACCTCCCATACAAAATCATGCATGATATACTTCATGGGAACTCTGCCATAGCGGAATAACCAGCCTTGATCGGGCACCAGTCGCAACAGCTGTGCAATGAGTTGCTCGCCATAGATAGAGGTCGGAAGGTGTGCAATGAAACGAAGCTGGGGATCAGCTAAGGAAAACAAGGGTCAAGATGGGATGAAGGCATCGGAAGAATGCGAAGAACGTACGATCCTGCCAGCGAGAAACTTCGACATCTTGCAGATGGCCCTCGGCTTCTAGATTACGATAGGTGCTCCAAGAATATCCGTCCCATGGGAGGACATGAACACGAGAATCGATCGTTTGGAGCGGCTGAGTGAGTTCAAGCGGCGTCGCAAGAGATGGTAAAACATTCAACGCACTCGAAGACTGTCGAGAAAACACTCGGCATTCTCGAGCACAATAATCTTGCGTATCCGTTCCCTCGGCAGTTGCAGCAATGCGCGCGTCAGTATCCCCGGGCCTACAAGATTGTCAGTCCACGATATATTGGAAGGCGCGCTGTCATACCTGGAAACGCTTCGATGACTACTTTGTCTTTTGTTCCAGCTGGAACGAACGACTCGGCAACCTGGGCTGCAGTCTCGGAGTCACGAAGACAGACGCGATGTTTGACGAGTTGTGCACTTGCTGTGGTTGGAAACACCGGCACGCGACGCTTTGGCGTAGTTGAAAACCAGCGCTTGGAAGGAAGTGACAAGGAGTACATACTGTAAGCTTCAAGGTGGTTTATTTGCATAGGCCGCATTTCATTATGTCATCGTCCACACTAAGTAAGACCACCACTACTAGTACTGACGGTATGTCAGACCTCCCAACATCTTTTGCGGACGACGACCGCGTCCATTTTTCCAAGGAGACAGGGACATGGAGATTCGAGCAGGAAGACGGTAGCGAATTCGAGTACGATGCCACCAAGTCCCAGTGGGTGCCCGTGGTCAGTGAAACCCGTATCTGTCGTTCAGCATCCGTCCAAGCTCACTCGTCTTCCCTGCAGGTCGACGAGGACCTTCTACGAAAACAGCAAGCGGTTTATTCAGTTGTCGGCGTCGATGAGGAGGTACGGTTGCCCCGGTGTCCCATGTGCGTGCCGCAACGTATATATCTCCCCCATGCCAGACTCCCGCAGCGCCCGTGCTGAAGCGTGGCAACAAGAAACGGAAGGAGCCTGAGGACTACACTTCGGCTACCCCTCCCTCAGGCCTGCCGTCAGCTAAGAAGGGCAAGAACGAGGAGGGAAAACAGCCTCGGTCGAAGAATACAGCCGTCTATGTCACGAATCTCCCTCTGGACACGAGAGTCGAGGAGATTGTCGAGCGGTTCGGCAAGTTTGGTGTGATTGAAGAGGACGACGAGGGCGAATCAAAGGTGAAGATGTACGCAACAGAAGATGGGGCGTTCAGTGGGGAGGCGCTGGTCGTATTTTTCAAGGAGGAGAGCGTGGAGCTTGCCGTCAATCTACTGGACGATGCGGAGCTGAGGATGGGAGAACCGTCTACGGTGATGAGAGTGCAGAGGGCCGAGTTCAAGCATAAACACACAGGAACAGATGCTGCGGGGCACTCGCAACTACGGAGAACGGTCGACAAGAAGAAGGCGTCGCGACGGATTGGCAAAATGCAAAAGTGAGTCGTAACATGCGTGTTATCTCGTGCTCTCGTTTACCTTTGTGTATAGGAAACTACAAGAATGGGACGACGAGGATGGTTTCGGACCTGCAAAGACCGAAGAAGACAACATGAATTTACCCAACAGGAATAGCAGGGTTGTCGTGTTGAAGCATATGTTTACTTTGAAGGAAATCGATGAAGATGCATCTCTCCTTCTCGACCTCAAAGAAGATGTTCGCGACGAGTGCTCGACGTTAGGAGAAGTGACGAACGTAGTGTTGTATGATGTAGGACGATCTCGCCGCTGCGTGCAGTGTTCACTAAATAATCCATTGTCACCTATAGAAGGAGCCAGGAGGCATCATGACCGTCAAATTCAGAGATCCTCTGGGTGCTCAGGCATGCATATTGGTGAGTCCCCTAGACCGGGGCATAGGACGCTCTGAGCGAACGTTTCGGCAGAAAATGAATGGTCGGTTTTTCGCTGGGAGACGTATCGAGGCGTCGCTTTATGTCGGAAAGCAGCACTTCAAACGCAGCGGTGCCGGTGACGATATCGAAGGGAATTCTGACGAAGCTGAAAAGAAACGCTTGGATAACTTTGCATCCTGGCTCATGAGCGAAGGAGACTAGTTGCCCAATGTATTACTACACAAATACGTTGGCTCGCCCTTACTTACAGTGTACGAAGTGCTGAGTGTCATCGTTTCTACTCCTAAATGGAATATGTAATGTGGTGAGGCATGGTACATTGGTTGGTGAATCAGACAGCGTAGATGCGAGAAGCTGACAGCAAAATAGTTTATACATGTAGTACTACTGAGCCATTGATGCGTTGAAGGCGAACAAATAACAGACGACATTGAATAAATAACATATCGTATGGAAGAGACGGAAGAAAGCCGGTGGAAGAAAATGCAACAAATGAATGTCGGCCTTCTGCGTGGAGGGGCAATTGGGGAACAGGGCGACAGAAAAAGGTCAGCGTAGCGCCTATCAAGGCTTCTACTATAACATGGTGAAAAGGGTAGCAGCCGACGGACGGTTATGCTCGTGGTGATCCCAACAGCTTCGAATTAACAGCATATCATGAGCAGTAATGTTGTTTGGTATCTTGGGTCGTATTCCACTCAGGACAGTCGACTGGATAGAGGTTCGACGAATTTCGGCGTATGGTGTCTTCCCGGACAGCACCTATCAAATAGGTATTAGACACCGGGTCGTTTAATGAAATGTGTTATACGGACGTGCAACATGAGTCCCCCGAACGAGTAAACATCACAGGCCTTCGTAGGATAGATTATGTCCCATGAATCAGACACTCGTTTGACCAGTGCGGGATCTGCGAACACCATGCTACCGCAGATGCTAGACTTCAAGTATGAAGTCCGAACAAAATCATCGATGATGGAATGACCAAAATCCGTAAGGCACGCAGTTTCATCATCATCAATCAGAACATTGCCCTACGGAAGAACGATCAATAGCTTCCCCAAGAATTTTCTAGAGACATACACTATGCAGGTCGCTATGTATGATATCCTGGCCGTGGACTATGGGGAGCGACTATGAGCGACCTACGATCACGGCCGTAAAATTGGTACGTACGATAGTTCAGACCGGCAGCAATATCTCGAAGCTATGCGAGGTTATTGAGCATACGGCTGTCTGAATCGCAATTAAACTCACCAAAGAGCGCCTCTTGGATGCGTGTAACATATGGTGATCTGCTAGATACTTATGCAGAGATCCGTTGGAAAACCACGGGCTAACCATGCTCGGCAGGTGCCCAAAACCCGACACAACGCCGAGTAGTGGGACAACGTTCTTGTGATTCAATCTCCACCAAATCCTCAATTCTCTGCGTAGTTTCTAAAACAAATTAATGGTTCATCCTCATTTCATGATATGGCAGACTCTGATGTTCACCTTTAGGTGATACCCTATCTCCTCGGGTTTGGTCTTGATTGCTTTCACTGCGACCTGATCATTCTGGTCAGCATGAACACGAAGACCCCGGAAACTGAGCCAACGTTACGGTGAAATTCCCCTGAGAGCAAGTCACACTCCCAGACATCCCCGAAAGCACCGCTTTGGGTAGCAAAGGGTTTCCTTCTAATGACGATCGAAGTTAAATCTGGGATAGACAGATTGATCAGGAAACCTATAGCAACATTGGTGCATCGTCTTCCTAGGAATGAGGGAACAAACCTTCGACCCCCTCTGTGAAGGATTCAGATCGCGAGGTATGACTACTTAAGGAACTTTAGGCATCCCGTGAGTAAGGATGCTTGGAATACATAGTTTGCGCACCCGGTATAACACATTGAAAACGGAGAAGACCCCATGTTAGAAATATCTTCGCTGGAGGACTGTGACGGTTCATTGACTATGAGGGAATGTGTGTTGATAAGTGGAACATCCATAGCGGCGCTGGGAGGGGTCGGAGGTACGACAGTGAGAGTTGGTGGTACTGAATCCGTAGCAGACTTGGCTGAATGATAATCCGAATCTCTTGTGGAAGAAACGATGGTAGAAGGGCCGGAATCGTTTCTCTGGCGAGGATGGGGACTCCCATCATTGGCATTATCCCTATACCTTGCTTTAAACAGATTCCATATCATTCGTCTCTCATGGTGTGGCGGCGCAGATTGGGTAGATGTTTGGGTGGAGGAGCCAAAATAAGATTCACTTCCTTTTAGTTCCCAATGATAATGCCTAGTGATCAGATCCACAAGCTTCTTCTTGGATTCGCTTAGGTGAGGTTCTCGAAGGGTGGTAATGCAGGCGTGGTCATCGAAATCCAATTTGAGCCGACTGAGAGTGGAAGCATTCCTTTCCCACCAGCTCTCCATATTCTCCTCTCTCTCCAAACGGGTCACCACGATAACCACCGGGGCAGCGAGCCGCCGCGAGATGCCGCAAAATTTTTCATAATTTTTCACCAAAGCCTCGGTCGCCCGAGTGCCATGAGTGCAGTACACGAGGAGGTCGATCTCGCGATTATGGTGCCTTTCTTTCAGAAATTTCTTGAGTTCTTTTTCCGAACCTCCTCCCCAGATGGTTCGAAAAGAAAAGTTGCGACCCTCGCCGAGACCGCGGGTATCCCAAAGATGGTACTTTCGATCATGCAGCAAGATCTCATAACAGGCGCTAGCTTGAGTGCATGGTCGAGAGTCGCTTGAGACCGGGGCACTGTCAGTCCCGAGGAGGAGGTTGATGACAGAGCTTTTGCCAGACCCAGTTTCTCCAAAAAATATAACATGCCGCGGAGGAAGAGGAGGCTTATCACATGCGTTAGCGTATCGATGGGCATAGAAGATGATTAGAACAACAAACCATAGGACTGTGTAAGGCTGGACGCATGACTCGGAGACACGGCCGTGGTAATGGGAAAATTACCAGTAATCTTGATACCGTAGATGGCGGTCCTCTTTTGTTGGGGATCAGCTTTAATGAGCGAGGGGCGAACTAGGTGCGCGGCGGTAGTTGTCGTACTGACAAAATGTGCCAGTTGGCATTAATGGATGTCGATGTCGATGAGGTCCGATTGCGGTCGACTAGCAGGCCTCGTCGAAAGCATAGATCACTCATAAGGACATAGCAGGATAGACGCCGGGAATTTTTCTGTAAATCAGCGAGTGAAAAGTCGGAAACACACATGATGCTGATACTAAAAACCACCTGGTACTAAGTGCTTCATCGATCATCCACCGCCGAGGCCATGTCTACCCAGATCGTGGAAAACCTTATCCTGGCACTGTTTGTATCGTTCTGTTTGAATATCGAAGTAATACAGTACATATGCTCATAATGCATATTAGGATTTTGTACACTCTCGGCTAAAATAATTAGGTTTTGGTAGTATGCATTATGAGATTTTGTTATGCATTGTGAGCATATGTACTGTAACTCATAACCGATGTTTTCCGTGCAGGGACTGAAGGAGCGCTACGCGACGCGTCTCCCCATGGCTCAAGTTCCAGAGAAGTATCGCGTCTCCGAATCGAATCGAATCCCACTTTGCGATTCCAATTAATACGGCTGTCCTCAAGTGATACGCGGAAAAGCACAATTTTGCGCAGTCCTGGCAACGGATCGTCTGTCACGACACGTCCAGCCTGAGTACAAACTATAATTAGGCTGGTCATTGATTCTCATACTTTATGATAACCACACGATGGACGATAAGCTGCTCGTCGACGAGGATCAAGAAGATGTCATCCAAATGGTGCAAGAAGCGCTGGAATTAGATAAAGCGACCAAAGTGATGTTTTGACGCGCATGATACCTACAAGCCGGGCGATTCGGATGAGCAGATCCACTAGGTAGAGTGCCTCCAGCTTTTGCAGTTTGCATCTAGAAATAACAGATTATGCAGCACAAATTGGACGGAAATGGATGATTAGGCGTTGTGTTTGATGCAGATAGTCGCTATCGTGTTGAGAATCCCCACAATTTCCGCGACGATTTTTTCGGTCTCGAGTGAAACTAGCATTGACTTGGAACGTTAGTATTGATGGCACATATCTATGTTGTGAAGGATCAAAACAAAGTTTGTCCAAGTGCCCATCACGAGGGCCAGGAAGCGGTCGCTTGGCGGGGGAGAATGATAAGATCAAATAGCAAGAGGAGGGCGTGCCATCGGATGCGTCGGGTGGTGGGGCAACGTACGGACACTACGGAGGGGGATAAGCGCCTTGGTTTGTTTCTCCTCCGAGAGACAAACGTTAGCGAGGGTCTGGAGTGCTTTGACTCAGGAGAGCATCGCACGTGCTCAAGGCAGCAGGTCGACACTACCGACGAAAGTCAAACGTTGGGGGGAGTGGAACGGAGGAAGCAAACGTACCGCAGATCTACTGCGGATCCATGTGGATGATATTACCCTTGATCTCGGTTTCGTCGCCATCTTTGTCTCCGTTAGCGCTCGCTGTGGGTCTTGGATTTGAAGCAGATCGATCGCGTATTGGTAGTATGCGAGGGCAGTGTGCGGGCCGTCTGCTATAAGCCGCACCGAGGTACTATAAATACGCAAACGGCGGCAGGAGTGACAGAACCTAGCTGAGGATCGTCCTTAACTTCCTATTCAGATCTGCTTTTCCAGACTACTAGAGTCAGTGTGGAGTGCCCGATGAGGAGTTCCGAGTCAATGTGTGGATCGTCTTCTTGAACTCTGGAGCTTGGCCTTCGCTCCCGCGTAGCCTTGAGGGTGACGACAGCGATGGCCACTCGGAAGGGTCGCAGTGCTGATAGACGTGGAGTGTTGTCCAGTATACTCCACGAGCGTCTTCGTCACGGAAATGAATTCGACAAGTTCCTCTGGCTCATCCGCCAACATCTCCGCGGGAGAGAAGAGGATGTTGAGCAATCAATCAGCGACGTTTATAAAAACTCCGTTAACACCCGTAGAGCGGAGCAAGATCTGAGACCGGAAGATCTTGATGAATTGGAGTTTGGACCTTGCTTGACCTCGTAACGCTGGAGTTCCGCCATAGAACTATCATCGTTGAATTTCCTGAGCAGCTCGTCTTCATCCTTTGATGAGGGAAGAATAATTGCGTGGCACGGTCCGTCGAGCTGAAAGAAGATGTGAATCAGATAATATTCACTCTGAAAACTAGTAGGGTTCAAGTTGCAGTGGAGTGGTATTGATGATTTTCTGAACCGGACTGCACAAGACGAGTACAAGGACACGATAAATCGATGAGCTTGCCGTTCGTCAACTTCAAGTTGAACTTGAAGTTCTGCGGGAGCACGCCTGAGCTGAGTCCGACACTATGTAATTCCCGTCCATATTCAGCTCGAGACAATACACCGAATATGTACCACTGTGTACCTTCCAGGTTGCATATTACGCCGTGGCAGCACAACACCTGTAAAATAAGCAGAGATAGTCATCAGTGTGATACAGGTTAAGCACGCAACCCATCCGACGAAACGCTCATCGCTCAGTAAGTTATGTGTTGAACACACTTGCGTGGGAGTTATTACTCTCAATCTCCTCGAACCAGATTAACCGATATTTCATATACTAACGATCAGTAAGTATATCCGAGCCATGTGAGTATTTCAAACTGTTATCCCCACGACACTTTGAGTCGTTCCACTATCGCATCTTAAGTTACTCTTAGCTCTAATGGTATCGATCCCAAAAGTCTGGTTTGGTGAGCGCTTGTGTCATAGGATCGCTCTTTATCATGACAACCTGTTTCAGTAACTAGCGCATCCACCAGTTTCGGCCGCGCAGTCACCGAATATGCATTGCAGCAAGGAGACAATGTCGTTGCGATCCTTCCTGAGCCGAAAGAACTCTCGGATATCTCATCAAACTACCCCTCACAGTTCCTCGCTCTCTCCGTAGATGTCAGGGATCCAAACCAAATCCGTGTCGCATTTGACAGTGCATTGGAGAGGTTTGAGCATATCAACATTGTGTTGAATAATGCGGCCTTCTGCATCGTCTCCGAGGCAGAAGGCATGAACGAGGAACAAGGCAGAGAGATGTTCGAGACGCTCTTCTGGGGAGCTGTGAATGTCTCCAAGGAGGCTGTCAAGACTTTCAGGGATCGCAACAGTACTCCCGGGGGTCGCTTGCTCCAGGTATCTTCCTGGACAACTTTGAAGGCTGTGGCTGGCGTTGCACACTACGCTGCTGCGTGCGTCGCGACTCACTTTGCCTCACCGGTCTAACTGACTCGTCTCCAAAGCAAAGCAGGTAATACTTTTGAGTTGCAAGGGGCAGGTCGCTAACTAAAGTGATGCAAGCGCTGGAATGTTTTTCACATGGAATGGCCATCGAACTCGATCCTAGCTGGAACATCAAGGCTTGTTTGTTTTATCTCATCTGAAAATGCTTGTGACGCCGTTGTAGATATCTATTGTCCAACCAGCCTTCTTTTTGGAGTGCTCGCCAGGGAATACAGTGGCTGAACCAGTCCATCCTGCGTACAGCGATTCCAATCTTCCGTCGAGAACCACCCGGAATCTGTATCTGGGTGAATCTGCTGCGTTCAGCGGATGCGATGGAGATCGGAAGAAGTTTGCACAAGTGATGCATAGATTGGCGTACATGGACGATCTACCTTTCTTCCTTCCGTTGCATCGAGTAGCTCTTGGAGCGGCAAGGGAGAAGGGGGAAGAGTTAATGCAGGCAGCAGAAGACTATGCCAGCTGGTCGGAGGATGTTTATCTCAACAAGAATTAATTGTGTATCTAGATATCTTCGCTTGACGACACTGATGGCGGGTTCGTTACTATACTATCCAGAGAACTTCGGATTGAATGTTCCTCTGACAGCATGTAGCAGCTCTTTGAATAGTGGATTGAGGAACTCCAATGATGGCGTCATCGTGGATCCGGTTGCTGTCGCTAGAGAATAGAGACATCAAGTACATTGGATAAGACAGCATCTGCAAAGCCTCTCGTGCCGTTATCGCTAAAGACACTTCCGTGGGCCCATTGCCTAATCACAACTCATATGTAGAATCAGGTTCGAGAGACTCTACGCGAGTCTGGGTACGGTCATCAAGGTCGAACAGTGATCTCGTTCTTCCTTCCAGTTGAATCACCCGAAATTTGTTACTCGGGTGAGTTGGCAGTCGGCGAACGGGAAGTGCACCAATCCGCCTTTCTCCAGCCTGCGAGTCCTGTCACACCGAGTTACGATCGGAGCACCAAAGGCGATGGGAGAGCAAATAGTTGATCCGGATTATGAAAGATTACTATGCCAGCAAGGATCAGTAACTCGATTGCAGCAGTGAATTGAAGAAACAGAGCTATTGAGCGCCATTAGCACAGGGTATATATCAAGTTTGCCTTTGTACAGACTCGGATGGGTTGTGTCCCAGATCTACGTTGCGAGGTTTTTACTATCAAATCACTAAAGAACATCAGCTAACTAGCAAGTCATGGATCATTGAATCATTCGCCAACTATTAGCAATTTACTTGGTTCCTCAAAGTAGGTCTCCCGACCATTCAGCCAGCCTCCCTGCTGCTTCGATGAACATCGCACCCTTTGTGCTCGCCGACTCTAGGGAGACGCGATGCACAGGTAGTCGTAGGAATGAGGGCAAATTTTCCATCCTCACGAGTCGACACGCAAGGGAAGCAAACTTCTTTGCATCTCCGTCAAAATGCGTATTCTCGATCCCAGGGTAAAGTGCACGGTATTTCATCGATGGAAGGGAAGGATTCGAGGCATAGATGGCGAGGGGCTGCTCCATGATGCAATTGGAAACTGCAGCGGTACGGAAGAGTCCTGGTTCAAGGATAACGAGCTGACAGAGTTCGGATCAGATATGTTCCTGGCGGAACTTTGAGATGTGCACTATACCAACCCTGATGTCCCATTTTGGATCAAGTTCCGCAGCATAACCCTCTGTCAGGGATTCGAGGGCTGAGCATAGACCACTAAGACTCGCTATGTAAAGGCACTAGAAACCAATGCTTACCAGCTTTCCTATGCATGACGGCCGAAGTGGAGAGTCAGTTAGATGCACAGGTAACCTAGATCGATCCAACTGACGCAGAAGCATACATGACACCCCCGGCTTGTGGGAGGAGTGCCGTGCGAGAAGACAAGTTCAATAACTGACCACCCATTGGGCGATTAACGTCTCTGAAGCAACTGATGGCTTCCTTCATTACGTTCTCAGCTCCCCAGAACATGGTGTCAAACAAGGCCCGCGAGACTTTGTCTGAGATTGCTTCCGCTTCTGCGACCGCGTAGAAACCAGCGTTATTTAGGACGACATCGATACGGTTAAACGAAGTAATGGCTTGCTTGAATGCAACCTTGATGGCTGTTGCGTCGCAAACATCCAACTGGAGGACAAGGAGTTGCGAAGCGGGATATTGTGCCGAGAGATCGGATATCATGGATGGTTTTCGGAGCGTCGCAACCACACGATCACCATCCTCTAACGCATATTCAGTCACTAGACGACCGAACCCGGTTGAAGCACCTGTCACTGAGTGCGGTGGAGGTTTAACTAGCGTCACCAGCTTCAATGTAAATCACGTACCGAACCATACCAAGGGGTTTGATTGAGAATGACTCGGTGGCATGACAGTGTGGAATGGCTCTAGCTACCAGTGAAGGAGACCAAGAAAGCTGCAAGCAAACAAATCCAGCATCATTGGCCGGGGTACCCTGAATGAGATCTCCCACGACTCGCCGGAATTAGGACAACTAGAACGCATGATAAGTACAATGTGTCCCACCCTCTGACGGGATGACTTAAGCTCAGACAACGGCTCCCATTGACAGTCTGTAGGTATATTGAATATCCTATATTACTGCAATTTACTGGCAATAATCAGAATCCAGTGCCTCGAAGGAGTTGAATATTGATGCGTCGATCGCGAGCAAGAAAATAACAAACGACATCGGATGAATAACTATATAGTGAGCATTGCGAAGCTAGTCAAAGAAAAGAAATTGCCACGAATGAATGCCATCTAAAGAGTTCTGACCTAGCCAGGAGGATAGCAAAAGCTTAAGGAAATAAGAACAAGATGACACGCCAGATCTCGTGGCGCTTACCAAGGCTTTCGAGTGTCTCACTACTGGTCAAGCATCCTGGCAAGACTATCAGCCGACGGGCGCTTGCCCTCTTCGTGATCCCAGCAACTTTGGATCATCGACTGGTATTTCGTGGTGACACTGTTTGGTATTTGGGGCCGTTCTCCGTTCACGATAGTCAGGAAAACGGATGTTGAACGTATTTCATCGTACGGTTTCCTCCCAGACAGCACCTAGTATCAAATGACATATCAGACCTCAAGCCACGCAATAAAATATATTATACAAACATGCAATATGAGTCCCCCGAACGAATAAATATCACAGGGCTGTGTCGGATAAAGTATATCCCCGGAATCACATTCTTGTTTGATCAGTGCGGGATCTGCGAATAGCACGCCACCACAGACACTAAATGCCAAGAACGAAGAACGAACGAATTCATTGAACAGGGAGAGACCAAAATCCGTGAGGCAAGCGGTCCCATCATCATCAATCAGAACATTGTCCTATGGAAACAAAATCAATGATCTTCCCGAGAACCTCCTTTCTACGAAGAGACATACACTATGGAGGTTGCCATGTATGACGTCTTGACCGTGAACTGTGGGAGTCTCCATGAGCGACCTGCAATCGCAACTATAGAATTATTACATACGATAGCACAGACCGGCTGTAATATCCCGAAGCTGCAGTGGAGTTATTGAATATATGGCTGTGTGAACCGCAATCAAACCTACCAAACGCTGTCTCTCGGAAGCATCCAATGTAGAATGAACCTTGAGGTAGGTGGATAGAGATCCGTTGGAGAACCACGGAATAACCATGCTTGGCAGGTGCCCAAAGTCAGACACGACGCCGAGCAGTGGGACGACGTTCTTATGATGCAATCTCCACCATATCCTCAATTCTCTGTGAAGTTTCTAATACAGATAAATGGTTCATCCACATTTCACAAAATGGGAGACTCTAATGTTCACCTTCCTGTAGGACTGTAACCCCTCACGTGTGGTCTTGATTGCTTTCACTGCGACCTGATCACTCTGTTTAGCGCGGACACGAAGACTCTAGAACTGAGCCTACCTTGCGAGAAGTTCCTCTCGAGAGTACGTCACATTCCCAGATATCTCCGAAAGCACCGCTTTGGGTAGCAAAATTTTTCCTTCTTTTGACAGTTGAGGTTAAATTCTTGATAGAGAGATCATTCAAGAATCCTATGATAAGGATATTGGTACATCGTCTTCCTGGAAACTGAGGGAACAGACCTTCAATCCCCTGCGTGAAGGATTCAGATTGCGAAGTGTAACTACTAAAAGAACTTCAGGCATTCCGTTAGTTAGGATGCTTGAGGTGTGTGGTGCCTCGTTACGTACCTAGTACAAAACATCGAACGTGAAGATTCTATGCTGATGGAGGCACTTGCCCTACGAGGTGTGGGAGGTACAACAGTGGGAGTTGGCGGTGCTGATTTCGTGCTAGACTCAGCTGAATGATAAGCCGAATCTCTTGTGGAAGAAACAGTGATGGAAAGACCGGAATCGTTTCTCTGGCGAGGATGGGGACTCCCGTGATTGATATTATCCCTATACCTTGATTTAAACATATTCCAGATCATTCGTCCCTCGCGGTGTGGTGGCGTAGATTGGGTAGATATTTGGACGGGAGAACCGAAATAAGATCCACTTTCTTTTGGTTCCCAGCAATAATTCCTAGTGATCAAATTCATAAGCTTCTCCTTGGATTCTGCTTGATGAGGTCCTGGAAGGACGGCGATGCATGCATGTTCATCGAAATCCATTTTGAACTGACTAAGAGCAGGAGCGTTTCTTTTCCACCAGTCTTCCGTATTCTTCTCTTTCTCCAAACAGGTCACCACAATAGCTACGGGAGCAACGAGCCGACGTGAGATGGTGCAAAAGATGTTGTAATTTTTCACCAATGCCTTGATCGCCCTGGTTCCATGAACGCAGTACACGAGGAGGTCGATCTCACGATTACGGTGCCTTTCTTTGAGGAACTTCTTGAGGTCTTTTTCTGACCCTCCTCCCAAGATGGCTTGAAAAAAGCTGTGACCCTCGCCAAGACCACGTGTATCCCAAAGACCGTATTTTCGACCATACAGCGAGGCCTCGAAACAGGTGTTACTAGTAACTTGGGTGCAGGGCCAAGAGTCATTTGAGACGCTGGCATCGCCAGTTCCAAGGAGAAGGTTTATAACAGAGCTTTTTCCAGACCCGGTTTCCCCAAAAAAGATAACATGACGCTGAGAGATAGTATACGTGTTAACGCATCGATGGTCATGAGATATGAATGAGACAACAAACCTTGGAACTGTGTGCGGTTGGGTGCATGACTCGCAAACACAGTCAACTAAGAACGAACTTATCGCCAATCAACTTGAAGTGAGAGTAAACTGAGTGTCGGTAGATAGGTTACTTGAAGAGGTTCCAGACTCTTCAGGACCGATTGTTTGATGATTGACTATAGCCTTCGGTGGGGCAAGCTGCGAAATAAACACCGATAACTTGCAAGGCAGGCCCGGGACGCTTGGTGACCTGCAAGAAGCAAGACCCTGGGCATGCGTTACCTGGCAGTGGGTGGTTCCGAAACTGTAATTCATACTACTAGTAGGCGCCGAAAGCTCAGCATAAATTATAAATACTTGACACCAGCACATAGTAGTGCTAATGATTATATTTCCTAGAGTTACGAACTATCGTAGATATGGGAAGCTGACTGCAAAATGGTCTGTACAATATACGGGTAGTAGTACTAACTAGGCCGGCGCCGTTGATACCTCAGTCGAAGGCGAGCAACTTAGTATAACAAACGACAACAAATGAATAACATATTGTATGGCAAAGACGAAAAAAAGCCAGTGGAAGAAAACGATGCAATGAATGAATACCAGCCTTATGCATGGGTCCTGAACCAACCGGGGTGCAGGAGGGGGCACAGAAGGGGCTAGCGGCTGCCTACCAAGGGTTTTGCTACTTGTCAAGCAAACATGGTAAGAAGCCTATCAGCTGACGGACGGTTGCGCTCGTCGCAATCCCAACAGCTTTTAATTAACAGCTCGTCCTGAGGGGTAATATTGTTTGGTATCTGGGGTCGTATTCCGCTCAGAACATTATTCAGCAAGACGGGAGTTGTATGAATTTCGGCGTATGGTCTCTTCCCGGACAGCACCTATCAAACAGGTATTAGAAACCGGGTCACGTAATGATAGAATGTGTTATACGAACGTGCAACATGAGTCCTCCGAATGAGTAAACATCACAGGCCTTCGTAGGATAAATCACTATGTCCCTTAGAGAGTCAAAGGATCGTTTGACGAGTGCGGGATCTGCGAACACCACGGTACCGCAGATGCTAGACCTCAAGTATGAAGTTCGAACAAAGTCTTCGACAAGGGAGAGACCAAAATCCGTGAGGCAAGCGGTTCCATCACCATCAATCAGAACATTGTCCTACGGGACAACAATCAATGGTTTGAGAACTTCATTTCTGCGAGGAGACATACACTATGAAGGTCTCCATGTATGATGCCCTCACTATGAACTATCGGAGGGGTAATTATGAGTGATCTACAACCACAACTGTAAAATTGGTACATACGATAGCTCAGACCGTCTGCAATGTCTCGAAGCTGTGCGAGGTTACTGAGCATGTGGCTGTCTGAGTCGCAATTAAACTCACCAAATGGCGTCTCTTGGACGGATGTAACATGGGGTGATCTGCTAGGTACTTGTGCAGAGATCCGTTGGAAAACCACATGCTGACCATGCTGGGCAGGTGGCCAAAACCCGACACGACACCGAGTAATGGGACGACATTCCTATGATTCAATCCACACCAAATCCTCAATTCTCTGCGGAGTTTCTGAGGCGAATTAATGGTTTATCCTTGTTTCATGATATGGGAGACTAAAATGTTTACCTTGAGGTGATTCTCTATCTCTTCGGGTTTGGTCTTAACCGCTTTCACTGCGACCTGATCATTCTGGTCAGCATGACACGAAAACTCCATAAACTGAGCCAACCTTGTGACGAGATCCCCCTGAGAGCAGGTCACACTCCCAGACATCTCCAAAACTACCGCCGTGGGTGGGAAAGTTGTTCCTTCTTTCAACAGTTGAAGTTAAATTCTTGATAGAAAGATTGTTCAGGAAACCTATAA
>JBBPLX010000426.1:0-23725 GCA_038090015.1 Leccinellum albellum | reverse complement strand
GGGGGGCTAAAAAATCCTCCAGAATACTATGAATGTGTGGAAATACAAGTATTATCTGATATTATCTAGGAATTTCTGAAAATACCTGGTATTTTGGTAAATTATCCGCAGGAGGTTTTTCCTGATGCAGGAGAGGGCATCGGTGGGGGCCATAGCGGAAGCAGGAAGATGTGTGAAATGAAGGTCAAAGTCTTGTAAAAAGAATTGCCATCGAGCATGGCATCAAGAGAGTTTTTGAGGTTGGCAGAAGTAAGTGAGGTTCTTATGGTCAGTGAGGATGGTGATGGGGCGACCGGTTCCTTGGAGGTAGTGATGCCATTTCTCAAGGGCATGGATAATGGCGAGGAGTTCCCAATCATAGATGTCATAGTTCCACTCGGCAGGAGAGAATGTTCAAGAGAGGTAAGCACAGGGGTGGAGGTTGCCATTGCTATCCGGCTGCATGAGGATGGCGCCAGAGGCAGTGAGGAAGGCATCGGTCATGATGGTGAAGAGATGAGACACGTCCGGCATGGAGAGGACAGGACGAGAGAGGAAAGTGGATTGCAGGGAGCAGAAAGCAGCATTGCAGGAGGGGGACCAATTCCATATCAAATCTTTCTTAGTGAGGTCGATAAGGGGTTGAGCGACGGAGGAGAAATTTGGGATAAACTTTCGGTAAAAGTTGCAAAATCCAAGGAAGGAGCGAACCGCCTTGATGGAGCGGGGAGGGGACCAGTTTTCAATGGCAGTTAACTTGGTGGGATCCATAGAGATCTGGCATTTGCGAATGACATGTCCGAGGAATTTGACTTCTCAAGCAGCGAAGGTGCATTTCTCGAGTTTAAGATACAGTTTGTATTCCTGGAATCGTTGCAAAACTTTTCAAACCAAGGACCAGTGAAGTTCCATGTCATTCCCGCAGTGAATGAGGAAATCGTCGATATAGATGATAAGCCATCCTTCCACAATGAAGTCGGTGAAGATTCAGTGCATCAGCACCTGGAAGGTGGCAGGGGCGTTACAAAAACTGAAGAACATTACATTGGGTTTGAAGAGTCCATCCAGAGTGATGAAGGCAGCCTTCCACTGATCTCTGGAGCGGATGAGGACATTGTTATACCCCCAACATATGTCTAGTTTAGTAAAAATGAAGGAGGTTTTGAGTTTATCAACGAGGTCGGGGATGCAGGGAAGAGGGTAGGCGTTCTTTACGGTATGTTCATTAAGGTATTGGTAGTCCTGACAGGGGCAAAGAGAGCTGTCTTTCTTAGGGATGAAGAAGAATGGGAATGCCTGGGGGTATTGGGAGTGGGAGATTCGTCCGTTCTCCAAGTTTTCCTTTATAAACTCAGAACAGACCTCTCGTTCCTTTGGGTTCAAGGAGTAGGTTTTGGTGACTTTAGGGACAAATGATTCCTTTAGTTCAATGGTATGATCTATATCTTGGGAGGGAGGAAGTTCATCGATGGGGGGTTTTGTGAACACATTGGCAAATTCAGACAGCTGTGTAGGAAGAGTGATGGAGGGCTTCTCAGCGGCAATAGCAGCCTCAGTGGAAATAATGGTTTTCTGAAGAGTGAGGGGGAGGAGACCAAAGGTAACATCAGGGCATTTATAATAGGGTCGCTTCTCCAAGTAACGGACAAGGTACCATTGTTCAATAACTTTGTCAGAGTCTTCATCACAAGAAATGAGAGAAGAGAGGTTAATGGTTCTGGTAGTCCAATCTATCTGAGGGTTGAACTTTCAAAGCCACGGCAGTCCGAGGATGATGTTTTCTTTTCCACAGTCAATGACGTATAGCTTAATCGGGGCAGAGAAATCCTGGAGGGCAAGAGTGACAGAGGCAAGGGAGCAAATGACTCCATTCTTGTTTTGGGTTCCATCTACATTATTAACGGCAAGTGGTTTCGAGAGACAGGTGATCAGGATAGAGTATTTAGCAATGAGTTTTTGATCAATGAAGTTCCTAGAGGCTCCACTATTGATAAGGGCTTTTGTTTCGATGATTTGAGACAGGCTAGAAAGTGAGACAGGAATGATGATGGATTTCACATGAGGGGTAGTACAGATTACAGGAGCCAGTCATAAGGGAGAAGGAGGGCTAGACGTTGTACTAACTCTCCATTTCAAAAATCCTCAGTAGGAGCGGTTGCTTCTACTGCGGCGGCAGCAACAGATGTTTCTTCTTCAACAGGAGGTTCAGGAACCTCTTCGTAAACCGTCCTCAGAACCTTGAGTATCTCCTCCTTGGAGACGTTCCTAGACGTAGTGATCTCATTAACATATTGCCCTAAGGCAGAAGGTTGAGGGCGACGAGGGGGTGTGGGAGCGGGGGTCGAGGAGCAGGGGGCGGGAGTGTGTCGAGCGGCGGTTTGCTGGGGAGAACCGCGATTGTCAGGATGAGAATGTTTAGAGGTATGGCAGCTAACCTTGTGGCAGATAAAGCAGCGATTTTCTTGCATATGTCGGGCACGGTCAACAGGGGACATTCTTATAGCATCAATGTCCATGGCATTGGGGTTGTGGGGAGGGTGAGAAAAGTTACCCTTTCCTCCAGACAAGATATCATCGATACGCCTTTGCTGGGCGTGATATTTTGAGGCCTGTGTGATCCACTCCTTAGCAGTGGTGGGCTGGTTTTGTTGGGGGAGGATCATCTTGACTAGATTATGATCCATCCCAGAGGCGAGGATGTCAAGGAGGGTTTCATTATCAGTTATGCCGGCTCATCCGGCGAGAAGTTGGAATTCAAAGATGTATTTCTGGAACCCGTATTCCTTGTCGCGATAGTTTTGTTTCAGAAGACGGAGAGTGTGTCATGCCTCAGTGGCAATATTGTAGGAGAAAAAGGTAGCGGTAAAGTCTTCAATGAGTTTCGTGGAAGTTATTTCGTCAGTGGGCCCAGTATCGATCTTTTTATACCATGCTTCAGCGAAGGGGATTCCATTCCCTTTTGTCATCTTATTTAGAAGGACTAGGACCTTGTCATCTGGATATAGTGCATTGTTCATCTTGAAGTAGGCCTTCATGGCCATCAACCAGTGGTTCGCTTCGGTACTAAGCCCGGAAAAATCCTCGGGCAATCCTGCCTTTGATTCAGAAGGCATCTCATCGTCAGGGAGGGGGTTTTCTGGTTTGGAGGAGGGGGATCGTGGAGGAGGGGTGGGAGGATCAATCGCTTTGGTAAGTTTCTTGGCAATCCTTTCTATCTGGGCCTGGTGTTCTGCCTCAGTAGCGGGGTGAGGGGGAAGACAAGGGAGAGTTGGATGGGAAGAGGAAGAAGCGATTCGTCGGGGGGATTCATCAGAAGAAGAAGGGGTGCGGAATTGACCAGAGAACAAAATGGTGGGTGATCTGCTAGCCAGCAGAAGGCAGGAGATGAGCTAGTTCTTTTGTTACGCTAGAGCATTCAGCTCCACTACAAACGGTAGTCTTCTCGACTCTATCTGTACGATAGTCAACCTTTGACATCGTTGGGGCTCATGAGGTACACGCCGCTAGGCAACGTCAAGGATCTCATGAAGAGTCACGTCAAGACGTTCCAAGGGTTTTGAGTTGTAGGCTAATGTCAAAGCCTAAGGGATGACTCAGAGAGGTGTCTCACTCGCAAGCGGAGGCAGATGGAACTAGAATGCTACTATTGCGTAGAACTAGCTAAGGGACACCATCATACTACGAAGGGTATTTATACTGTAAGGTAGAGTGCACAGACCATGCTGTGTTCATAGTAGTGAACGAGAGAGGAACATAAAAGGAAGTGGGACGTGTAAGACTAGGACAGAGAGAGACAAGAAAGGAAGATGAAAGGACGCATAATATGTGGGCAGAGGAGGACACAAGAGGAAAGGAACAATAAAGACAAGAAAAGAAGTATTACAAAGGGTTATTGATGACGAAGGCATCTTCCCCTACAAGATAAATAGAAAAACGGATGCAACGTAAGATGTAAGACATCTCCACCAAAGGAATACCTTCGGGCTCAGCCTGAATCGTAACATATTATGTGTCCCTTTCTCTTTTATGCCTTTTTTTCTTTCACTGTTACAACAAACACAGCTTGGTCTGTACATGACATACTTACATATAAATACCTGCTGTAGCATGATGGTGTTCCTTAGCTAGTTCTGCACAATTGTAGCATTCTAGTTCCTTCTGCCTCTGCTTGTGAGTGAGACTTTCTTCTTGTAGTCATTATTCCTTCAATATTGCCATTCACTGACAACTATAAACCATTGGAACATCTGATGCGACTCTTCGTGAGATCCTCAATGTAGCCTTGCAGTGTATACCTTGTGAGCCCCAACTACATGCCATAGCTTGGATATAGTCAAGAAGGCTGCTGTTTGCAGTATGATAGAATGCTCTTGCATAACAAAAGAACTAGCTCATCCTTTGCCTCCTGCTGGCTAGCAGACCACCCACAATTTCCTCCTCATCTGGCCAATTCTGTGTCCCCTCTTTTGACAATGAAAGACCCTCCTCACCTTGTCTCCAATTTTCTATTAGATCTATCTCTCACCCCTTCCTTGAAGAAGGAGAAAGACAGGCCAGACTTCAAGAAGCAGAGAGACTGTTACAGGTTTAGGTCCGAGCTGCCACCAATCTTCCCTGCTCCAATAACCCCCCTACCCAACCACTGTGCCCCCCCTCTCTTCTCCTGCACCTGTTTCTCCCCCTGACCCAGCCAGCACGAGCACCAAGGATGCCCTTTGAGTTGAAAGCTGGTCTGCCTGATGACTTCTCAGAAGACAGCAAGGAAGCCAATCATTGGCTATTAGCCATGAAGGCCTACTTTAAGATTAATGACACCCTGTATGATAATGACAAGAAACTCCTTGTCATGTTAAATAAGATGATAAAGGGAAATGGAATCTCTTTTGCTGAGGCATGGTTTGCTAAGATTGATACTGCCTCTACCACCAAGAGAACCTTTGATATTTTTGTCGAAGATTTCAAAGCAACATTTTTCCCTTATAATGTTTCATCTGAAGCCCACTGCTCCCTTAAAGCCCTCAGACAGAATTACCATAACAAGGAACATGGGTTCCAAAAATACATTTCAGAATTTCAGCTTCTTGCCAGTCATGCTGGCATTATGGAGGAAGAAACCCTCCTCAACATACTTGCTACAGGAATGAATAGGAATCTGGTTAGGATGATCCTTTCCCAACAAGTCCAGCCCACTATGGCCAAAAAGTGGATCACTCAGGCCTTGAAATATCATGCCCAACAACAATGTATTGACAATATCCTCTCAGGAAAGGGAGCCTCTCACTGTGTCTAATGTTGATGGAACTCCTAATAGGAATGGTGTCATTCACTCCCTTGCCTCTGTAACCCTTTCTCCATCAAGGACTTTTCTACCCCTCTTAAACTCTTTGTCATTGACTGTGGGAAGAAAGATGTTATTCTTGGACTTTCCTGGCTCCAGAAGTATAACCCTCATATTAATTGGACTTTAGGAACCATTAACCTTCACTTAACTGGCACCCTTAGTCCCCAGAATGTCTTCCTCTTTTCATCCATCACCCAGTCACCTCCATTAACATTCCCCAGAGCACTCAGAGATACTGCTCTCAGGAACACTTTGGTGAGACTATGGCAAAGCTCCACTTCTATCTGAAGAACACCTAATATATCCAACCTATCCATGCCCATGCTAACATAGACTCCCCTCTCCTCACCCTTTACAATGCTTTCATATATACCTCATGTCTGGGCCCCATTGTTGAGAAATTGGCCAAGTTATCTAATGCAGATACCACATTTCTAGCTGACCAGATTCAGCAGGACCTGCAGGACCTTAGCAGACAAAAGGATTCTCTCCATCCTCTATTAGCTAGGGATGCTTAATTTTGTTGGAGATATAAACTGCTACCTCATAAACCTATTTCTCTACTTCCCTGTAGACACCCTGTCTTCTTTCCTGAATATCACTCCACCTCCACTACCCTCTTCACAGTGATTATTGCTGCTGAAGTGGAGGCTATCTCCCCTCAAGGGACTCTGGATGTTTTCAAGACCTCATCCACCTTGTCCTTCCCTCTTGACCCAGCAGAGGAAGAACTCATTGACCAGATGGAGCTCCTCCACTTCTCAGAGATGAGGAGAGCATTGATGGCATTGACCCTGTATATCATACCCCCATATACTGTGCTCCCACCCCCTCCTGTTACTGAAATCCTAATTGCTGCCTTCAAAGCAAGGCTAGATGCAGAAGTAGACAGGCCAGTCACATGAAACCACCACTTCTGGAACAGGGCATGCTTTCAATGCCATTATCTCTCCCACTTTTGAATGAACTGCTCCAATTATACCTGTCTCTACCATAATGAATTGGCCCCTGGACATATCCAAGCCCATTGCCCTTGCTGCCACCTGTTGTGATTTGGGTTGACCCCAAGGGCATTCCATTTGTGGCTGCTTCTTATTCTATCTGCTGCATCTGTTTTTCCATTCACTTGATAGGGAAAGATGCCTTCATCATTGATGACCCTTTGTAATTCTTCTTCTACCTTCTCTGCTGCTCTTTTCCTTTTCTATCTTCCTCTGTACTTGTATTATGTGTCCCTTTTTCCTTTTATGATCTTCTCTCTTTCTCTGCTATGCACACAGCTCAGTCTGTGCATGATATACTGTCATATAAATACCTGCCATAGCATGATGGTGTTCTTTAGCTAGTTCTGTGCAATAGTAGCATTCTAGTTTCTTCTCCCTCTGCTTGCAAGTGAGACCCTCTCGAAGTCCTCCCTTAGATGTTGCCATTCACCTACAACTTCAAACCCTTGGAACATCTGATGTGACTCTTTATAAGATCCTTGACATTGCCTTGTGGTGTATACCCTGTGAGTCCCAACTACTCATTGTAGTTTGGGTATAGCCAGGAAGGCTGCCATTTGCAGTATGAGAGAATGCTCTTGTGTAACACCACTGCTCCTCTCCTAACCCCCTTCCTCCTCCAGAGGAAACCACCACCTCTCCCACCACTCCTCTAGGGGCTCCAATAGAAGTCACTCTATCCCTATCCCTATCCATTGTCCTCATAAGGAATCATTCCCAGAGTATGACCACAACCTCAATGATGTCATTCCCTAAGAAGGATGGGACAACATTGATTGATGGAGAGTGTGCTTGGATCACTGAGTATTGATTCAGTACTCCCTTTCAAATGGACTTTCTGCTCCCACTCTGTCTTCATAGGCAAATTCCTTCATCATAGCCCTGGTCTTCAGACCACTTGGAGCAGATCTCAGGGTCAGCCACAAAGTTCTTCCTATGGCCAATCTGGTCAGAAGTTTCAAAATGCAACTTCAGGAGGTTTTCAGGAAGGTCATGGACATAGCCTCACTGCTAGACATAGTAAGCATAACATGAATAATTACTGCAATCAACAGGATAGAAGGAAAAGGAAAATTCAGGTACATGTTGCCATTACTGATGGACTCTTTACTAATATAGTGACCATTAAGGAAGAACTGAGTATGGTTGTTGATCTCAATGACACTACCAATGACCATTTTACTTCTACAGAAGTTTCCATCCCTATGGATAAGTTTCAGGATTAGTATATGATTACTCAATCAGACAAGAAGGATACCTGCTTGATGATTGCTATTGCCAGTTGATCTACAACTGAGAATGAGCAGGTTACTTCTTTTTCCTCTTCTGAGAGTCTCTCTGATGATAATCATTTGAAGATGCAAGGTTTCTCCATTGCACAATATGCTACTCCATCCACTTCCACCTATTCTACTCCTCAAAGGATTGATCTTTATAAGAGACAATAGGTGGATATATGCTTGCATAACTACTGAAGGAATCGAAAGAGGAAAGAAAAAGAGATTTTCCATTATAACAGAAATGAGCAATGAAAGGCAGGTGGCAGCTGGAAACATGGAATTGATTCCAGAGATAGAATTATAGACAGAGATTACATATATGATCCAGATAACTATGGAGATTATGGTTGCAGCTTATATGATAATGATGACTATACTTTGTGGTGCTATACTGTTGTGAAACATGGATCTCAGAAATCATCAACATTCTTATAGAATTATTAACTTGTTGATTCTGGTTGTTTCAGATCACATTATACCTTGCTCCTTAGACTTCACTATCCTATCCTTGGTGATTCCTGTAAGTATGCTTGTATTGCTGATGGTAACACCATCAAGATGATTGGTCCTGATATAATTCTCTTATGTTCTCATACTGGTTCTACTCCCCTTATCCTTGACAGTGTCTGGCATTCACCTGATGCCTTTTGTTATCTATTATCTAGGAATCAACTTGCATTGCAGGGTTTTACAATACAGATTAATCAGACAACTGATATCTTTTGACAAACAGGATTGTCTTGTAATCCAGGCTTCTGCCCCATTGCCTGTTAATATTCTCCACTGGTTGTGGTTGGATCTGATCATTCCTTTTGATGAAATTCACACCCTATCAGATGTTTCCTCCTCTGTCTTATGGCATGCTTGATTGGGTCATCCTTCAGATAATGCTCTTCAATATCTTTCTTCCTCTACCACTGGTGTTTCTACTTTCTTCTCTTCTGGACTCTCTTCTCCTTGTTATGGTTGCTTGCTTGATAAGGCACATGAATGAATCCTGGGTCCTTTGAATAAATATGCTACTTGTGTTCTTGCCCTTACTCACATGAATCTTATTGAGTTACCTATCAAGTCATGCTCTCATACTTGCTGTGTGTTAATTTTTCTTGATAATTGTTCTACCTTTGCCTTTCTTGCCTTTTTGTAGCAGAGCAGTAATACTGCTTTATATTTTCATGATTTGGTTCTGCATGCTGAGAACATTATTGGTCTCTCTCACACCTTTGTCCATTCAGATCATAGGAGGAATATCTTGGCTAAGACCTTTTACAATTCTTCTCATTCAAAGGTATCTTGCACCAGTATTCAGTTCCACATTTACCCCAGTAGAATGAGAGAGCTCAGTTAATCTAATTAGCTGCTTATCTGCCACTCTCTTTTTGGTAGGACACAGCAGGATGACATTACATCTCTATAATCATCAACCAATAAGATGCTACAAATGGAAAACCCCTTGTGAGATATTCTTTGGCAGTAAACTGGACTCATTATATTTCCAAGTCTTCAGATTGTAAGGCTTACATTTTCATTCCAACAGAGCAAAGAAGTTAGCACCAAAAGCAAAGGAAATTGTCCCTAATGTATTATGATTGGCCCCTCTTTTTCCTTCTCTCTTGCCTTGGACTATGCCTTTTGCCTCTATTTCATTTACCATTCATACTACCAGTCTTCTCTTCCATCATGACTCACTTATCATGACTCATTCAACATGACTCACCATTCCTAGATGTCCTGCTCCTCATTGACCCTTAGTGTTTTAAAGTCCGGTCTAGTCTGGTTTTCCCACGTCCTAATAAGGCAACCAAACTGCAACTGGTCTTTTTATTTGCCCAGGCATCACAACTGACAACTGGTTTTCAGGCTATGGGGTGGCTGTATGAAATCTAGCCAACATTCACAGCTCTCAGATTAATAAAATGTTTGTAATTCCATCCATAAATGGCTAAGATATGGCCATTTTCAACTTGCATGTCAAAATATCATTAATTAGTCTCTATAAAATTCAAATAAATACCTAAAAATACACAAAAATATATATAAATTATGGGAAGTGTGTCTATTTATGTCAAGGCAACCAGTTGCCCAAAAAGCTGGTTGCAACTGGTTACCAATTGCAGTTGCCAATTTTCAAAATCAAGGCAACTGGCAACTGCAGTCCAGTTGCAATCAGTTGCAGTCCAGTCCAGTTGCCAGTCTTTTATAAGTTGCGCAACTGGACTTTAAAACACTATCAATCCTATCTCTTTGTTCCTATATCTTCCTGTAGCATTACTTATCTGCAGCTTCTTGACTCATCCATACTGCAGATGATCCATCTATTCTGGATAATTCCATCCTCTTCCATTGATTATTCATGCCACTTTCCTCCTAGTATAAATACTCGCTCATGTACTTGCATGTACCCTAAGCTAGAGCTACTTGAATATCTTCACTGCTCTTAGCCCACACCAAGTCTCTAGGTATGTGCCTCTCCTAAGTCCTCAGTAACCTTTGTTCTTTGTCATCCTACAGCCCATAGTTGGGGTAGTGACTCTTGCCTCAGCCCTCAGCCTTAGTCTTTGAGTCCTCAACCGACCCTACCTGGGCCAGTCGTAACATAATGGATATAAAACAGGAACAAAGGGTTATCATTTCTGGTGTTCCATCGGGAGGAGAGTTTTTATCTCATATACTGCCATCTCTTTATGAAAGAAGTATTCCCTTATTGTTCAAAGAAGGTTAAACCTATAGACAAACTTTCCTCTATTTCATTTTTCCATATCAATTCTTCAATTGGCAGAGAAAATTTATCTGCTCCACCTGGTCCTCCTTTAGAACCTATGCATCAAAAATATCCTGATCAGATAATCTGTTTTTCATACATTCCACCACCTCTTCCAAACTCTCCTCAATCTCCATCAATACCACCTCCTTCTTCTCAATCATATTCTTTCTTCAGGTGTTTACATCAAGTATATTAGGAAATAAAAGTTTGTTTTTGTTGTTTACATTGATGATGCCCTCTTTCTTGATAGTAACAGAAAATTACTTCTTGAACACATCAAACAATTCATATCTGTTTGGAAATCTAGGATTTTAGGAGATGCCATTGAATATCTAGGTATGCATATCATTTATTTGCAATGGAAAGAAATGAACTCTCTGATTAGACCAAATCATATACATATGCTGAGAAAGTCATTAAATGATTTAATCTTGAGAATGCCAAGTTTGCATGAACTCCCTTACCTTTTAGATATAATCTGAGTCCAAAGAAGATTCAAAACAGAGATCTTATTACCAATCCATGATTGGTTCACTTTTTTACATCTTGCTTAGAATATGACCTAATCTTGCCTATTATGTAATTAAATTATCACATTTTTCAGCTAATCCTTCTAAGGATTATCTCAATTGAATGCTTTATATCATTCAATATCTTGCCTATACTAAGAACTTTAGAAGTGTGATCTTCCAAAGGATGCAGCTGAGGGTGCTCAAAGGGCACAAATGAGTAATAGGAAGTAATCTCTAGTAGAAGAAGACTTACTAGAAAGAAAGCTTGAGTGGCTAAAAGCTAAGCAAGGTATTGATCACAAGATAAGGTGTGATAAGACCTTCTGTTTATTACAAGGTGGTCTATGCCCAATTAAATACTAATAACACTATATGTACTTGTGTATATATAGAATGTTCTGTAGAAGATTAGTAATGAAGCTTATGCTTATGGAGCATTAGTAAATGTATCAGTCATCTGCAGTAATGGCTATGCATCTAGTGGTGAATAGCATAAGTATCTCTTATCCAAACCAATCAGAAAGATGATAATAAGAAAGTAAGAGATAAGAATAAATTCATAGAAGGTTCTATTAAGAAATATTTAGAATGTTCTTTCATAACTTACATATGTAATATGGTTTATGAAGACATATAATTACAGTCTAGAATTGGTGGCTGTGAAACAGAGTCTGAAAGTCACTGTTTCAACACTTTTCCTCATTGATCTGATTGAGTTTCTAGTGAAGGATCATTAATCAGTCCCAAATGTAACACTCCTCAATGAAAAGCATTGAAGGAAATATCTTTAGTAAAGATGTCAGTGGATTGGTCAGCTGTGGGAACATAGAAAAGCTTGACCTATTTCAGATCTTGTACTGCCTTTTGAATATAATGATACTGTAAGGATATGTGTTTAACATGTCCTTTTTGAGTGGGATTAGAAGCAAGAAACATAGCTCCTTGGTTGTTGCAGCTAAGCAGTAAAGGGTGTGTAATCTCATGATCTATCTTGTAAAATAAATTACAAATCCAAGCTAATTGTTTAGCTATATTTGCTATGGCAATGTACTCAGCTTCAGTAGAAGAAAGAGCACCTTTAGCTTGATGTGCTGATAACCATGAAATGATAATGTCTGCAAGGAAAATACAATAGCTAGTCATTCGATTTTGTCTTTTCTAAATCTCCTGCCCAATCAGTGTCACAATAAGCAGTAAAACCATTATTCTCTGCATGATCATGATATAGGATGCAGATATCCTTGATATAGGCAAGATATCAAATGATATAAAGCACTCAATTTAGATGATCCTTAGAGGGATTAGCTGAAAACTGTGATAACTTGATCATAGAATATGCAAGATCAGGTTATGTCTCAAGCATAATGTAAAGAAGAGAACCGATAATGAATTCATAATGAGATCTCCATTTTGAATCTTCCTTCCTATATTAAAACTTAGATTATATCCAGAAAATAAGGAAGTTTGTGCAATTTAGCATTTTCAAGATGAAATCATGCAATAACTTTCTCAGAATATACAATTTGGTCTAATCAGAGAGTATATTTCTTCGGATCACAAATAATATGCATATCTAGATATTCAGTAGCATTACCTAGAACTCTAGATTTCCAATTAGATATGAACTGTTCAATATGTTTGAGGAGTAGTTCCTTGTTGCTATCAAGAAAAAAGGGCATCATCAACATAAACAATGAAAGCAATCTTTTTTTTCCTAATATACTTAATGTAAACACCTGGATTGTATTCAATCAATTTAAAGCCCATTTTCTTCAACTTGTGAAGTACTTGGCTCCATTTCAGGGCTGCTTATTTCAATCTGTATATGGATTTGATAAGATGACAAACTTTATCTTCTTTTTCTTTTTCCATGAAATCTTCTGGTTGAGTCATGTAAAGTTTCTCATGATCATTCATCTCTTTAAAAAGAAATGCAGTTTTAACATCAAGAACTATGATTTCCCAGTCTTCTAGCATTGCTAGAGCAAGTAGTAATCTCATGGTTTCAAAGCAAGCAATCAGAGAAAAGATTTTCTATTCCAATGATTTAAGTGGATTCTTTTGCAACAAAATGAGCTTTCATGTGACTGTCACTCTGTTGAGCATAATCTCATCTTTCTATAATGGGTTTCTGACCTGATGGTAAATCCACTAGCTTCCAAATGTTTTGTTCTTTAAGAGATTTCATCTCTTCTTTCATCACAATATGCCAGTTCTTCTATTCATTTGTTGGTAATTTCATAACATCTCAATGGTGAATATATATGCCAACAGATAATGCTGCTGATGCAAGATGAACTTGTATCCATTTGCTGGAAAAGGTTTGTGGCATTTGCTCTGTTATCTCCATATCCTGTAGATTATTAGAATCATGATATATGTAGACCTTCAATGTTATGACTGGCCTGGGTAGGGTTGGTCAAGAATTTGAAGGCTAAGGCTAAGGACTGAGACTGGAGTCACAGTGTACCCCAACTATGGGCTGTAGGATGACTAAGGATAAAGGATACTTGAGGACTAATGGAGGCACACACCTAGAGACCAGGTTTTGGGCTAAGAGTGATGATAATTCAAGTAGCTCTAGCTTAGGGTATACATGAGTACATGGGCAAGTATTTATACTAAGTGAAAGGTGGCATGAGTAATCAATGGAAGACAATAGAATTGTCTGGAATAGATGAATCATCTGCAGGATGGATGAATCATGAAGCTGTGGATGAGGAAAGGTACGGGAGAAAATAGGATCAATGATATCAGAGTGAAAAGGAACAGGACAAAGCAGGAGATCTGGGAATGGTGAATCATGTTGAATGAGTCACACTTGATGTCACAACAAAAGAGAAGAATGGTAGTACAAACAGTGAATGAGATAGAGGCAAAAGGCATAATTGAGAGCAAGGATGAAGAGAAGAGAAGAGAAAAGAGGGGCCAATCATAACATTCAAAATCCTATAAATGAGTTGGAGAATGAATTTCTATATCATAAGAAGTAGAAGTATCTTGTTTCATTTCCATTCCATCTAAATGTTTGATAGAATGATTCTTCTCCTGAATAGAAGCTATAGAATGGTTGTGTAATTGATTTTGTTCTATTTCCATAGGTGTGTAATCTCTGTAAGCATTATTGGATAAGGTACAACATTGTGGGATTCAATGAAAAGTTTGAATGTGACTTTTTATTGCTTCTGTCTCTTGGGTAGGTCTATGCTGATGTGGTAAAGCATGAAACTCAGGGACAGTTATATCTGATGTTCTCCATGAAGCTAACCAGGGTTGAGAAGATTCCAATGCTCTAGATTGATCTAAGGGTTCTGTTTCATCATGAACATCTAGTATTTCACATGGTAAATGTGGTAATTTGGAACCACTTTGATTAAGATCATCTAACTGTCAGCTCTTATGTGATTGGATGTAGTATGAAATTGTGCATCTGCATGCATGTGAGTAAAAGGAATATTTGGCTCAAGTTGAAACCAATGCTGTTTTATGCCTTTGTAATGAACTAGGTAATCAGAAAAAAGTTTTCTTTCTTTAGGGGATTCTGGAAGAAGTAAAGGTGACATAGCTTCTCAGTCTTTATAAAGTACTAAAGGAGTTGGAGTTGGCATCTGATAAAGATCCCAAGATCCAGATCTGATCTATCAAAAGGAAATGATTGGGAGAATAGAGGTAGAAGTGATAAAGAATGTGAGGAGTTTGGATTAAGTGGTGAAACATATACAAAGAAGGGAGGAGTAGATGGAGTAGATAAATCTTCTTCACCAACCAGTGGTTCAGCATGTAAAATAGTGGAAAGTTTATCTATAGGCTTAAGCTTCTTTGAATAATAAGGGAATACTTCCTTCATGAATGTTGCAGCTGATGAAACAAAGACTCTCCTTTTGGTGGAATTCCAAAAATGGTAGCCTTTTATTCTTGTTTCATATGTATCCAATAAAGACCATTTCCTCAGCTTTAGGTGCTAACTTATTTTGTCATTGTTCTTTTAGACTAAAGATCCTAGCTTTACATCCAAACTTGGAAATAAAACAAATCAAGGAGTTTTCCACTTGTGGCATCTCATTGATTGACAATTATAGAAATGTAATGCTGTTTCTGCTGCATTTTACTACAATGATGGTGGTAGATGAGCAGCTAATCAGATTCACTGAGCCTCTTCCATGAGAGTTCTATTGAATTGCTCTGCTCTCCTATTTTATTGGGATAAATGTGGAACTGAGTACTGGTGTGAGATACCTTTGGATGAAAAGAACTGTAAAACCTCTTGGCCAAGATATTCTCCCCTATAGTCCAAACAGATAGGTAAGAGAAAGACCAGTGATGTTCTCAGCGTGCAGAATCAAATCATGAAAACATGAAGCAGTATCACTCTTCCAGTGTAAAAAGGCAAGGAAGGCAAAGGCAGAACAATCATCAATAAAAGTCAAAACCCAGCAAGTGTGGGATCATGACTTGGTAGGCAATTCAATAAGATCTATATGAACAAGGGCAAGAACACAAGTGGCATGTTTGTTCAAAGAACCAAGGATCTGCTTATGGACCTTACCAGCAAGCAACCATGATAAGGAAGTGAAGGTCTAGAAAAAAACAAAGAAGGAACACCAGATGTGGAAGAGGAAAGCTTCCAAAGGGCATTATTAGAAAGATGACTCAAACAAGCATGCTATAAAACTGTAGAAGAAACATCTAACAGGGTGTGAACATTTCCAGAAAAACAATCAGATTTGACTAGAACCAGTAAAGACAGCCTTAATCACAAGGTGACTCTGTTGGTCAAAGATATCAGTCATTTGACTAATCTATATCATAAAATCCTGTAGTGCAAGTTGATTCAATAAAAGATGACAACAGGCATCAGGAGAATATCAAACACTATTAAAAATAAGGGGAGTAGAATTAGTGCAAGAAC
Organism: Leccinellum albellum; assembly: GCA_038090015.1. NCBI lineage: Eukaryota > Fungi > Basidiomycota > Agaricomycetes > Boletales > Boletaceae > Leccinellum > Leccinellum albellum. The sequence goes on along the minus strand of JBBPLX010000426.1, from coordinate 7,936 downwards.
ATAAGAGAATTGTGCCTGGACCAATCATCTTGATGGTATTTCTATTAGAAATACATGCATACTTACAGGAATCACCAAGAATAGCAAAGTCCAAGGAGTAAGGGGTGATGTGATCTAAGCAACTGGAATTAATTAGCCAATGACTCTGTCAGAACTGTGAGTTTTTCTGAGATTCATATTTTACCACAGCATAACACCATAAAGTGTAGTTGTCATTATCATACAAACTACAATTATAGTCTCTATAATTATCTGGATCAGATATATAATCTCCATCTATAATCTAATCTCTGAAATCCAGTCCATGTTTCTAAGTATCATCTGCATTCCATTGTCCATCTCTATTATTAGGAAACTTCTTTAGATCCAGTATGGACTTTGAAAGAGAAGTGAAAATGAAACATCAGTTTCAATTCTAGGTTATGTGTGAATACCCTATTAATTTGTACTGCCATGCTGGAATCTTCTGAATTCCATCAATTTTCAAGGCACAATAATGTCAACAACTGCTCAGCTCTTCAATATTATACACCCTAGCATGCCAACCAATGCATCATCTTCGAACCACTTATTGTGCTCCCAAGGCCCAATCATCAACTCTCTTCAAATTGAAGATGGTACTCAGCCTGAGAATTTAAAGGCTTGCAAGAAGGCTTCCCAATGGAATAATGAAGAAACTGTGGCATTACTTAAATTTATCATTACAGAGTTACCTAAGGCAGGTGATGGAAACAACTTCAAGAAAACTATATGAACAAGGTGCTGCATCTCTGATGGCATCCACATTCATGGCTACAAAGAGAGGTGAAAAGGATTCAAAAGCATGTGAGCATTGACTCCAACTGGCAAGTTTTGATTTAATCAAACTGGTGTGAGTCATTGCTAAGAAAACAAATAGATGAAAAAGTAGCATGTGGCAGTTGTCTCTGTCAAGAGCACATTGGGATTTATATACTCAGATTAAGAGAGTGCTGAAATAAGCCTCCTACAAAAAGATGTATGAAATAAATATATCAAGGTAACTGTTGCTTAGACATAGTCTCAAACAAAGTCAAGAATCATATTACTGATTGTTCACCATGTAGGCTCATCAATATGCAAAGCATTTCAGGACAAAGGATTTTGCCCACTTTGCTATGATCAAGATACTGGCCTCTAATTCCAACAAGCAGAAGAAGCATATTTTGCATTCCCCCAAGCTAATTGCAAGGTGCTGCTGGCTGATGCTATGGCTGGTAGTTCTCAGGTCCATTTAAATATTACTCATGCTTCTACTGTACTTAATCTCCAGCAGCTCTTTGCTGCCATACAAAAGATCAATAATGATACTCATACCCCACAACCAGCAGGCTCAGACCCTGCCCAGACATCATCATCTGCCAGTGACCCAACCACCCTCCCTCTATCAACTCCATCTAGCTTTATTGGAAGATCTGGGGCTAGCACACATGCTTTTGGGATCACAAGTATTAGCTGTATGAAAAGAAAGTCAGCTGCTTCTGCAATCAAGTTAGAAAGTAATATCTCATGTAAAAGATTCTGCCCTCAAGTGTCTGTGACTGTATTGGCACAGCAAGTAGATGGTGCAGCAATGCTAGAGATTGCAGCCACAATAAGGGATATTTCTCATAATATGGCACCACCTTCCATACCTGGCAATGATCTCAGGGCTGCCATTACTCTTCTCAACCAACATGCAAAGCTCACAACTATAATTAAGCAATAACTGTACATCAGTGATTATCTATCACTAGCTCATATGATGGATCAGGTTGTTCTATTTCCAAGTCTAATATCTGATCAAGAAGTGAGAAAGGAATGGTTGGAGTGTAGGTTGTCAGAGATTGAAGTTGCTTGTCAGAGTGAAATCCCACCCAATGCTATTTTCAGGTAGTGTGTCTCCAAGGGCATGATCATGCCCACATTACAAATTGTGATGCTAGTAGTACATTGTTACTAACTACATACTATCTATGTTGTATTGTATCATATATAATTTTACTATGTTCTACAGCCCTTGACATGCAAGTTCTGAACTTGAAGTGAAGACACATTGAGAGGTTAAACTCAAGCAACAGGTAAGTACATCCAACACCAATGGTATGATATATGTTGATCCTCATCAAACAGCAACCACTCATTTACTCTCAATCTGCTTTGATGGCATAGAGGGCTAGACCATAGTCAGCCAAGCTGGACAAAGGTAGAGACATGCTTGTAAAAATAACATGGCATGCTACTCACAGACAAAGACTCAGGTGAGTGAGATAACATACCATGGTTGGCACACACCAATCTGAAGGTATATTATGAAGAGCAAGAAAACCACAGCAATCAGTTTAAAAGACCAAAACTTAGACCTTAGAAAAGTAATTTATGTGAGCTATGATTTTGAAAAACTCACATCATCATTGGCTAGCCACAGGCTTTGCTAGAAATGTCAAATGACACCACTCTCACTTTGTTAACTCCATTCAGCATGTGTGTATTGAAATACATTGCAAGGTTTGTGCTTATCCAAGCAGCCAAGCAAAATGGCTATGATGGCGAGTATGATATTGCCCCAGAAGGGCTCTGAGTCTCCCTATATTAAGCCTTTGCAGGACTACATGGGCTTCTATACTGTTACAACTGGCCTGGGTAGTGTTGGTTAAAGACTCAAAGGCTAAGGCTGGGGACTAAGGCAGGAATCACTACTCCAACTATGGACTGTAGGATGACTAAGGACAAAGGTTACTGAGGGCTTAGGGGAGGCACATGCCTAGAGACTGGGTTTGGGCTAAGAGCAGTGATGATTTGAGTAGCTCTAGCTTAGGGTTATTACTAGTACATGGGTGGGTATATATACTAGGAGGAAAGTGTCATGAGTAAGTGATGGAAGACAATGGAATTGTCTGAAATAGATGGGTTATCTGCAGTATGGATGAGTCAGGAAGCTGCAGATGAGTAATGCTACAGAAAGATATAGGAACAGAGGAATAAGATCAATGTGGAGCAGGAGATCTAGGAATGGTGAGTCATGTTGAATGAGTCACATCAAGTGAGTTACAATAGGTGAGTCACGATGAAAGAGAAGTGTTAAAGTACAAACAGTAGACAAGGATTAAGCAAAAGGCATAGTCGAGAGCAAGAGAAAGAAGGAGGAGAGAAGAAAAAAGAGGGGTCAATTGTCACATTACCCCCATTCTAGCCGTTAAGTCACCAACTTGACTAATAGTCAGTGGTCCAGGCACATTCTCCATCAATATTGTCCCATCCTTCCTGGGGGATAATGTCATCGAGGTCATGGTCATAGTCAGGGCAGGGTTCTTGACAAGGGTGAGAAGCTGGGATGGGGAGAGGGCAGCCTCTGCCAAAAGCCCTAGAGGAGCAATAAGAGGAGCAGCAGTTTCCTCTAGATGAGGATAAGGAAGAGGAAGAAGAGGGGGGATTGGGAGGGGAGCAAGGGCAGTGAGGGCATTTGGCTTGGATGTGTCTGGGGGTGGGTTGGTTGCAGTAGGAATAGCTATATTCCCAGCAGTCCACCCGAAAGTAGGAGAGACAGTGGCATTGAAAACATGCCCTGTTCCAAAAGCAATGATTTTGCCCAATAGGTCAGTCTATTTCAGCATCCATCCGAGCCTTGAAGGTGGCGATGATTCGTTTCTCCGAAGTAGGGAGGGGGGGTTGGGTAAGTGGAGTCTATCCCATCGACATTTTCCTCATCCAAGGTAATTAATTCTGAAAAGTGGAGGGCCTCCATGCAATCTACGAGTTCTTCTTCCATTGGGTCAAGGGGGGAAGAGAAAGTGGATGGGGTTTTAGGAATGTCCAATGTCCCTGTTGGAGAGACTGCTTCAACTTCAGCAGCAATAATCCTGGAGAAAAGGGTGGTAGGGGCGGAGTGATATTCTAAAAAGGAGGCAGGAAGGGTGCTAGTGGGAGATTGGAGAGATAGGTCAACTAGATAACAGTCTATGTCCTTAACAAAGTCGAGCATGCCCAACTGGTAGAGGGTGGAGAGGATCCTTTGATCTACTAGGACCCTAACCTGGTGGATTTGTTCTGCCAGAAAGGTGGTGTCAGTGTCAGACGACTCAGCCAGCTTCTCAGCAATAGGCCTCAATCGAGAGATATAGATGAAAGTGTTATAGAGGGCAAGGAGGGGAGAGTCTATATCCGCATGAATGTTGATGGGTTGGACGTATTGGGAGTCCTGCAGGTAAAGGCAAAGTTTCACTATAGTCTTGTTGAAGTGTTCCTGGGAATGGAACCTCTGGGAGCTGTTACGCAGGAGCATTCTCTCATACTGCAAATGGCAGTCTTCTTGACTATATCTGTACAATAGTCTCTCAGTAAACATTGTCAGGGCTCACAAGGTATACACCGCTAGGCAACATCGAGGATCTCATGAAGAGTCACATCAGACGTTCCAAGGGTTTCGAGTTGAAGGCAAATGGCAATGCCTTTAGAGGACTCGGAGGGGGTCTCGCTCGCAAGCAGGGGTAGAAGGAAGTAGAACACTACGATTGTGCAGAACTAGCTAAAGAACACCATCATACTACTATGAGTGGTATTTATACGTTGACATATTGTGCACAGACCATGCTATATTCATAGTAGTGAAAGAGAGAAGAGCATAAAAGGACAAAGGGACATGTAATACACAGACAGAGAAGGACAAAAGAGGAAAGGAACAACTGTAAAGGAAAAAGAAGTATTACAGAGGGTCATCAATGACAAAGGCATCTTCCCCAATGAGGTGAACAGAAAAATGAATGCGATGTAGAGTATAGGACACCTCCATAGATGGGATACCTTTGGGCTCAACCCGAATCATAACAGGTGCTTTGGGGAATGTCAATGGAGGTAACAGGATGATGGATAAATAGAGGGGGGTGCACTGGGGATATGGGGCGCCAGTTGATGTGATCTTTGACAGGGAGGGAAGGAGGGGGGGAGGGGATATGTTTGAAGGTCATGACTTCTGTGACATCAAAGTTGAAGTCTTCAGCTCTGGTGGGTTCCTGTTGAAGGGGACTGGTGGGAGGGGAGAGGCCACTGTGGTGAGGGGGAGAAGGGGATTTGCAAGGAGGCATGGGAGAGAGGGATTGGAATGGGATGGTAGGGGAAACTGAGGAGACGGAAGAGATGGAAGACATTTCTAGATATGTATGTATGTGAGAAGGTGGTTTGTTTATTGAAAGTAGGGAAATGGAGAGAACTAAAGAGACAAAACAGAGGGATGGAGTTTTTTATAGGTGAGGAGGGCAGACTTAGCATGTTTCAATTCCTGTTCCAGAATTCAGGTATCTTCTTCGGCAGTATATCCTTTCCATTGGATCAGGAACATGCAGTTGTTCCAAGGACCTCTGTAGCATAGAATCCGCAGTATCTCATATTCTTCTTCTCCTTTTATAAGGTCCAGAGGTGGAGCAGGAAAATTGGGTCTGTGAACAGTGTTTTCACAATAGAGCAATAAGAGGGAGGCATGAAATACATTATGAATGCTCCAGGTTTTGGGAAGGCAGAGTCTATATATAGGTGATGGGAGATAGGACCTGAGTGATGATGAAGGGTCCTTCTCATTTGGAGGCAAATTTAGGGGAGGTGAGAGAACATTTCAGGTTCTTAGCTTTGAGCTATACTTTGTCACCTTTGGAGAATGGGGTGAATCCTCTATGATTTTGAGAATTCATGACTTGTCTGGCCAGCTCATGGGTGGCTAAGGCCTTGTTTTGAGCAGCAGAGAGTTCCTTTAGTCGAGTTTTGATAGCAGGGAGGTTGGTCTCAGCAATAATAGTCAGGAGGGACAGAGTTTGAATCCCATCATCAGGAAGAAGGGGGACTTTCCAGTGACAGAGTGGGGGCATTAGTTATGAGCAAATTCTACATAAGTGATATGATCCGCCCAGGAGGTAGAATTATCTCTACAGAAGATCCTTAGATAGGTTTTGACTTCCTGGTTGACCTGTTTGGTTTCACTGTCAGTTTGAGGATGATAGGCAGTGGAGAAGGAGAGGTTATATCCTAGCACCTTTCCTAGCTCTTTGGTGAAGGAGGAGGCAAACTGAGGGCCTTGATCCAAGATGATCTTGTCATAGAGACTGAAGTGTTTGTAGACTTTGTGGAAAAAGAGGGATGCTATCCCTTCAGCAGTCACTGTTTTCTTAGTAGGGCAGAGAATTACCTCCTTTGCAAGCCTGTGGTCAACCATGACTAATAAGGAGGAGTCAAACAAAGAGAAGAGGGGAAGGTTGGTGATGAGGTTGCAAGAGATCTGTTGAAAGGGGTGAGTGTTACGACTGGCCCAGGTAGGGTCGGTCGAAGACTCGAAGGCGAAGGGATTGGGACAGAGGCAAGAGTCAATACCCCAACTATGGGCTGTAAGACGACTGAGGGATGAAGGGTACTGAGGACTGAGGGAGGCACACGCCTAGAGACGAAGGGTTGGGCTAAGAGCGATGATATTCGAGTAGCTCTAGCTTAGGGTTACTACTAGTACATGGGCGAGTATATATACTAAAGGAAAAGTGCAATGAATAAGCTATAGAAGACGATGGAATCGTCTAGAATGGATAAGTCATCCACAGTATGGATGAGTCATGAAGCTGTGGATGAGTGATGCTACAGGAGAAAATAGGAACAGAGGAATAGGATCAAAGAGGAGCGGAGAGTCTAGGAATAGTGAGTCATGACGGAAGGGAAGCGTTTAAAGTACAAATAGTAAACGAGGGCTAGGCGGAAGGCATAGTCGAAAGCGAGAGAAAGAAGGAATAAAGGAAAAAGAGAGGCTGATCATAACATTACCCCTGTTCTAGCAGTCGAGTCACTGACTAGACTAATAGTCAGTGGTCCAGGCGCGCTCTCCGTCAATGTTGTCCCATCCTTCCTGAGGGATAACGTCGTCAAGGTCGTGGTCGTAATCGGGGGATGGTTCCTGACGAAGACGAGGGGCAGGGATGGGGAGTGGGCGGCCTCTACCAGAAGCTCTGGAGGAGCGATGAGAGGAGCGACAGTTTTCTCTAGAGGAGGACAAGGAAGAGGAGGAGGATGGGGGGTTGGGAGGGGAGCATCGTCAACGAGGGCATCGGGCCTGGATATGTCCAGGGGCGGTCTGGTTGCAGTAGGGACAAGTGTATTCGGAGCAGTCGACCCGAAAGTGAGAGAGGCGGTGGCATTGGAAACATGCCCTGTTCCAAAAGCGGTGGTTCCGTCCTATAGGCTGATCTACCTCAGCGTCCATCCTAGCCTCAAAGGCAGCAATGATTCGTTCCTCAGAAGAGGGGAGGGGAGGGGCAGGGTAGGTGGAGTCAATCCCTTCGACATGTTCCACATCCGAAGCCACCGATTCAGAGAAGTGGAGGGCTTCCATGCGATCGACGAGCTCTTCCTCTGCCGGGTCTAGGGGGGAGGAGGAGGCAGACGGGGTTTGTGGAGCGTCCGGTGTCCCTGTTGGAGAGACCGCTTCAACCTCAGCAGCGATAATCCCGGAGAATAAGGTGGTAGGGGCGGGATGGTACTCCGGAAAGGAAGCAGGAAGGGTGCCAGCGGGGGATTGGAGAGAGAGGTCTACAAGGTAGCGATCTATGTCCTCGACGAAGTCGAGCATGCCTAGCTGGTAAAGAGCGGTGAGAATCCTTCCATCGGTCAAGACTCTGACCTGGCAGATTTGGTTAGCCAGGAAGACGGTGTCAGCATCGGAGGATTTGGCTAGGTGTTCCGCAATGGGACCAAGTCGAGCAGTATAGATGAAAGCATTGTAGAGGGCGAGAAGGAGGGAGTCTACGTCCACATGGACGTTGATGGGTTGGACGTATCGAGCATCCTGCAGGTAGAGGCGAAGTTTCGCCATGGTCTCATCGAAGTGTTCTTGAGAGCGGAACCTCTGGGCACTTTGGGGAATGTCAACAGAGGTAATAGGGTGGTGGATAAAGAGGGGGGGGTGTATGGGCGG
>JBBPLX010000425.1:0-23774 GCA_038090015.1 Leccinellum albellum | reverse complement strand
ATATTTGAAAAACTCTGCTTTAGGAAAGTCACTGGTTCGTGGGAATGTGCCTGCAAGCCATTTTGCAGGGTGCCTGGACGTTTCACTGGTACAAAAACCCTCCCCCACTAGCGTGGGAGTCGGGGATCACCCCTGTCCCAGATTGTGACGACTTTTGAAGTGCTCCTCAATCCAGAACCCAGACTCGGAATTGTTTGTTCACGAGGATGTATCCAACTCGTAAGATTGGAGACAACACTTCCATTTCTGCCATCGGCTTTGGTTTCATGGGCATCTCCGCCTACTATGGGGGTACCGGATCAGACGAAGAAAGGTTGAAGGTGAGTGTGTTCTATAGGGGCAATATCACCCTGGAGCTAATATTCTTCGACTGTCTGACTTTAGGTTCTCGATGCTGGATTCGAGTGGTTGCACATTTTGGGACATTGCCAGTATCTATGGCGATAGCGAAGAACTGATTGGAAAATGGTGAGTAATTGATCGAGTTGGTAATGTCTACATGTCTCTCGTCACACGAACTAACTCAAATGCGGGTGCGTTCATGCTCCCTTTTCAGGTTCAAGAAGACTGGTAAACGCGACCAAATTTTCCTTGCTACCAAGTTTGGCATCGTCCATGACAGGCTGTCGGGCGTAGATGGATCTGCCCGAAATGTGGAGGAATCGATTAATCTGTCTATTCAGCGCTTGGGAACAACCCACGTTGATATTTTCTATCTTCACCTGTCAGCGTGCTTCCTGCTTGGACTCCAGTAGGACAGTTCTGACCCCCTGGACTATGTGAATGAACGGTCCTGACCCCGAAGTGCCTATCGAAGTAAGTGATGGAGCCTTTAGCGATAATTATTCGGTTCCGGCCATCCTCAACTGTGCGTAGGTGACAGTTGGTGCTATGGCCAAGCTTGTTGAGTGCATATCACTTTACTGTCCCACCATTGTCTTGTTCTTGACACATCACACGATGCAAGCAAAAGAAGGTCAAGCATCTCGGTCTCTCGGAATGTAGCGCCGATACTTTGCATCGTGCAAGCGCTATTCATCTGATTTCCGCGGTTCAACTCGAGTATTCCCCTTTCGAGCTTGCCCTCAAAGAGAATAGCGTGTTGAATACCGCAAGAGAGCTAGGCATCAAGATAATCGCCTATTCACCGCTTGGAAGAGGTCTATTGACCGGTAGATATGTGAGTGCTCCCTTTTGTGATGACATTATATCAGGATTGGTGGAATGCTGATTGCTAAATATGATGCAATAATAGAAATCTCCTGACGATTTCGATGAGGGAGATTTCAGACGAATGGTTCCCAGGTCAGTTGGACTCTCGGCTTAGGAATCTGCATATGGTTCTACGTGGTTAACACGCAGGTACTCCAAGAGAAACTTCCCGAAGATTTTGAAGCTGGTAGAGCAACTGCAGGATATTGGCAAAGAGTACAACGCAACGGCGGGACAAGTGGCGCTCGCATGGCTCCTTGCGCAGGGTGAGGACATCATTCCTATTCCTGGGACGAAAAAAATCAAGGTGTGCACAAGGTTGAGCTTCTGCTTCGAGTATTGACTGGAACATGCACGAGTAGTATCTGCATGAGAACTTGGCTGCCGCTTTTATTAGGCTTTCCCCGGAAGCAGTTCAGAAAGTCCGGGCGGTTGCTGAGAATGCTGTATTGGATGGTGACCAGTACCCTCCCAGCTAATGTCCATCCTGTATGGTGACACACCACCACATAAGAGAGCCTAAGGACGAAAGAAGAACGCATGCTCAGAAGTAAGAGTTATGTTCGCGTTGTACATGTATGTGATCCCTTAGCTTGCGTATTTGGTCCGAATGAAATTGCAGTTGTATGGAAACCAATGCAACATGAGTTTCCTTTTCCTTCTGGTTGGTAGTTAGTCAATAGCACCTTCGATGTCGCAGATTTTAGCCGGACCACAACTGTTGCCGTCAACTCACCTTTCGGTAACGAACCGACTGTCCGATTCTGATCATTCCCGATGATCGCTTTCAACTAAAGTTCCTTCTCCAACATCCATTATGTAACAACTTTACTCATGTCTTTACTCCAGTTTGACCTAACTTTCGCACTAGTAATGTGCGAGATAATGTGTGTGCGGAGGACGGACTCTTCACTGAACCTTTTTCGGTGAAGCAGGCTCTATGTAATGTGGATGGCCTTGATTGTAGTCTTGACACTTGCTAACATTGTCTACAGGGACCTGTCAAAATACATTAATGTGATAGTGATAACCGAAACTCACTGCAGTGACTGCATGCCAAATATGTATTCCCTGAAACTTCTTTGTCTGATGAGTCGCTGCGATATTAGGCGCCCCCCTAGTCTCGTACCCAGACGTGCCACAGCTGACAGCTGGGTTTCAAATTGCGCTGCAGAAACCGTTCTGGAGCGTTTTTCATTCTACAATTTAAAAGTCCGCCCGCAACGCTCCGAACGTATGGGAACGAGACTAGCGCCCCCCATCCAATCCTCATCGATTTGAAGTCCGTCTGCCAAGCTGTAGACGCGGCGTTCCTGGTAACCTGATTTGTTCATTTGGGGTAAAATGACACTGTTTAGGCACTCGCTTAATGGCCACTGATATTGACAGCGCGCGGGAACACCAAATTGGAGCAGTTGCACTGGTAGGCGTTCTTTGAACAAGCGACGAATCACGATAACATCATCCTGACCATTTTCTTCAAGTTGTTATTTTAAGCTTCCTTACCATAACAACTGGGCTAGCGCTCAGCCAGCAACATTTTGCTAATGGCTATTGAGCATCATAACATTATGGTACGCCATGCTCTCTATTCCTATCTATTGTTGGTGTAGGTCAGTTGACATATTACTCGTCGCCTGACAGAATGCTCTCTCAGAAAATTCGGCATGATACCTAGTTACGTAAATCGACTATTTATCTTTAGTGCTTGCGATACCACGTCGAAACATTGGATCCGGGGGAACAAATCAGGTACCTACTAAGCCCTTTCTCGTGCCCCTCGTCGTCTCATTGAGTAATAATGATGCTTCTGTCGCCTGCAGGGCTAATTAGTTTTCTGGAGGAACGGATGAATGGTTGTCCATGTTTGGCTGTGCACTGTCCGAATCTTGTGGCAACTAGCCGCCAGCCCGCGGCGAAGGCAGTGTCTTGGAAAACAGGAACCTCTTTCTGGGACCTCCAGATGGTTATCTACCGTGTAAGTTATACATAGAGACTGCACACAGCCATGGTCAACTGATTACTTATATCTGAGAGGGCATGTCACTTTTGTGTAGCTCTATGATCCCCTTCCTACTAACAAATGCTTAAATTACGTTTCTGGAAAGGTTCTTTTCTTTTTGCTTTCCATATAGCATTTGACTAATTGTGTTTGAAAGCAGCTGTTTTACTTGTCTTACTATACCCATTTTTTTCTGATGCAGTGGACCTCCATCAATGTTTGGTGAACGTAACAAGTTGCGCCACCACTAGCCAGAATTGCATTTTGGACATGTCGAACACGACCGCTCTTACTCTCCTCCGTAACAGCCAAGGTCTTAACATCACCAATGCAACTGATGTTAACACTACCGGCATCGCAACCGCCCTTTCGTACTATGGGTGCAAAGCGTACTGTGGGAGTCGACAAGAACCATTTAGTTGGAGTGTTTTCTCGCAGGAATTTTCCGCTTGGCTCCTCCCATATCTTGCTCTACTCTCCCAGCTCCCTTTCGGCGCTCGACGCAGGACAGACAATCTCATGTCCGCCCTCTTGACACTTGGTTCACCAACCCTGGCCGGCTACTCTCTATATATCACCCTTCTTAACGCCCGATGGCTCAACGATCGACTTTTTTCTGGGATTGATTATCCTAGCGCTGCCGTCCGCCAGTCCGTGGTGCAGGTTTTGAGTAGTCTCCAACAGGTCCCTTTACGCATTCATCCTGGGAGTTCCGGTCGATTCGAATCTCTCGTCGTCCACCCAGCAAACGACCAGTGGTGGCTCACACTTTCAGAAGAACTGGACTACTCGCATACGTGGTCGATTGCATCTGCAACATCGATCGCCTGGGTAGTCATTGCTTATCTTCTTACTGTTGCCGATTCCTTTTCCAGTGTAGTGGACCACATTAATTCAAACGGGCAGGGAACTGGATCGGTGTGGCTTTGGTTGTTACCAATTGTCGTTGGCTGGTTGGTTCTTTCTCCTAAATGCGATTATGATCGTGTGCAGGAGGCGTACGACAAGGCGAATCGACAGGTATTCGCAGCATGTTCCCGTGACTCTGATCCTATCCCCGTCACTACAAACTTTGGCTTAACCATCAGCCCTAGCCCAGACTGGAAGATCTCAGACAGGAACGTCGCTTCCCCAGACGAGTCCAGAATTCCGCCCGTTTTCAACTACGCAAGAGTGTGGTCGTGGTCCCGATCTGTTTATATGATCTCGCTGTTCTACCGCACAGCTTGGAGAAAGTGGAATCGTCGAGAAGGCTTCGACAGTCAACCCACTCCTGGTCCTGTACGTGGTGATTGTCCTGCTGAGTATCGACTTGGGAACCGTGATCAAACCATTCGTTACTGCCACCCCGATGATCACAAATACACTAGCACCGACGTTCTTTGGCCCCGGGGTGTTTTTTTCAACATGGTGGTGGCGTCTCTCATGTCATTGCAGCTGCAATGGGCGACGACGAGCGCAGCTGTTCTAGTAGTCTGGTATACCCCTACTATTGTGAGTAGTTCCCTATGACGAGGTGGCTCACTGACTGAGCGTATGATCTCAGGGGCTGGGATGTCGCTCTCTCGCCTACTTAATCTACGGAGCAATATCTACCGTAGTATGGATGGTGCTAGTTTTGTCCAGCACGCTCGGATACTATGCACACCATCTGATGAATAACTTGCCTACCTCCGACTTGGAAAGCAGCGGGCAACAAACACCCTCTTCGAGTTCGAGAATCCCGGTTTCCACCACCCTAGCGACCAGCGTTATATACGACGATTCTGGCGCTGCTATACCGTTGCGGGAGGTCAAGGCCCCTGCTGTCGAAATAGAGGAAGTCGTGGTTCCGAGCGTGGGTAGGGGTAAGGCTTATCTCGCCCAGACAATCTCCCACCTTGCGGATTGGCTGAGGTGGATAGGGAAGTCGCTCGCCATCATCAACGCGATTGGCATCATTGCCAATTCGGTATTCCAATATGCAGGGGTCTATGACACATGTTTTTGCGACTCGAGTGTCTTTGGTTGGGGCCGCGTTTTAGCGTTTAATATCATCACTCCCAATGCGAATGACATCAGTCTAGCGACCAGTGCTTGGATTGGTGCCGTGGCGCTCGCACTGGTTTCTTGTGGGTTTTTCGTCGGTACGATCTACATAATGCGAGACTCTCTGCCTTCATAACTTATCAATTATCGTTGTATTGTTATTGTTATGTATTCGAGGAACTAAGTACAGTGATTCAGATGACATGGTGGATCGAATTCTTTACTGCAGATAGGATTATACTCATGACGTCGACCCCGTCTCGTACACAGTACTGGACGCCGAACTAGTGTAATGCTATGCCCTCATCATTTACCGGAGTGTCGGATACAGGAATCACCCTAGAAGAGAAACGCCCTCACGCGGATATCTCAGGCTATCGGTACACGGACTCAGCCACCGATTTCAGTCTTGTGCAGACTTTTCCTCTTTCATTTTTGATCCCCTGCAAGATGTGGAAAGTTCGTGCCTCTGTGAAGTTTTGCTTTCAACATGATGCCAGTGATCGATCTGAAAAGAAGACTAAAACTAACTTGTTACCAGTGGTTGAAACTTCCACTGGCAGGTGCGTTAGGCTCTGCCTAAGGTTAAAGATCCTTCAATTCGAACAAGAACCAAATGAGTGGTTATATTCACTGCGGGTTAGGTTCAGCATTCAAAAAATCTTGCTTGAACTAGACCAAACTGAACCTGTCCGATCACTACCCGGCGGGTCACTCTCTTTAATCTTGGCGGTAACATCATCGCCTACTACTGGATGCTTTCGAATGGTTGCACTGTACTATGCACGGATAGCAAGGGATAGATGGAAAATGACGCATAATCGAAACGGAGCGTCAGGCTCAGAGTTCAAGAACATGACCAGATTTAAGGCTGCCAAGCCAGGTATTGCTACTTCTTGAAGTTGAGCTTCGCAGTGTGCGATGGAGAGGCAGCCTGGGCTATCGGACTCGTTTGCTGCGCCTGTCGGGCGTCCCTCTCCGAGGATTACTAGGACTGTGACCGCGTCAGATCCATTCTCTGGACGGCACGCACATTCGACGAGCAAGGGAGCGGGATGGGTGCTATTTCGAGCCTGCGAAACTGCTCTCGTCAGGGCGCTACCATCACCATCCTTCCAGGGCCGTGTAGGCGACTTCCGATTGTAACATTCACTGCCCATCAAAGGGTGTGCTTACTTACTAAACGGTTGGTTGCCAGTATCGGCAAAGCTATCGTCACGAAGAAATCCGCGGGGTCGGCCAGGCCACATTTGCGCTCAGGCTTCTTCGTTACGTTACGGCCCCGTCTCCCGCCATGGCACAGAAGGCGCTCTATAAGCGACACCAGTGACTGGTGACAGCCCTCCCTGAAGGCCTCAAGGCTTGATAGGTATGTAGATGAAAGGAATAACCCCGAACCGGCAAAGACTCTACAGCATTCGGATACAGCTCACTGGTACTAGCAGTAGATATTTTGCTAGTAAGCGCCCTGAGCATGTGAACTGATATTGTCCTTCCCCCGCACAGCGCAGGATCCCCTCACAGAGCACCTGCACTATATCCTTCGAACAATCTGCGATGACAACCCACTCGCTGATGATCGACCTTTACCCCAAGGAGTACCAGGTGAATATTTTATATTTTACCCTATGCGAGCAAGACAAAAGACAGTCAATACTGTTATGCAATGCGATTCACACGAATTGTTGGTGCCTGCATTCGACTCGATCGTTCAGGTTAGACAGATGCCATTCAAACCTTTGATTCCCGGTGCAAACACCGTCACCACACATAATTACCTACGTTCCGCAGTCAGCCTATTCTGCCATTGGCGAAGACGTAGCTGCAATCAACTTCCTCATAGCAAGCGGATATACAATCAAGTTGTTTACTCTTCTGGGGCGATCGAGTCAAAAGGAAAGAATTATACCTGCCAAGCCATCTACAATGCGACCTTGTTCTCTCATCGAGTAAGAGTATTGCTTCGGTGATTACACGGCCGAATCTTGTCTACCGGTTTATGTTGGTGGAAAACGATTGTTTATGTTTGGTTGTCTTCCAGCCGCCGCCGCAGAAGCATTATGGGCATACAAGTGGTGGCGGAGGCGATATCTCAAAGTAAGTCTCATCAAAGTTCAAGGGACTCAGAAGCCCTCGAGTTGTTATACATTGCAGCATGGATTACGCACAGCACTGTATACTCATATAAAGGCTTTCGCGTGATCGATAGCAGTTTACCGTCCATTCCCTCGGCGCATGCCCGGACTACTCCATTGGAAAGGTACGTTCTTTACTATGCAAGCAGCGTCTGTCTGATTGTTCTTTGTAGCCTATATCTGGCTTGTCTTACTATGCCTAATTTGTTCTGGTTCTGCAGTGGATTTTACGGAATGTTTAGAAAGGGTGAAAATTTGCGCGAACTCTACTACTAACCAGAATTGCACTTTTGGCAACATGTCATATGAAGATGCTCTCTCTATCCTCCGTTTAAGCAATGGATCCCCCATCACCAACTCTAGCTCTCTTGACACCGCTACCGCACTTCCATACTATAACTGCACCTGTTTATGCGAGCCAGGCCAAGAGAAGTTTGAATGGAATGTTTTCTCACAGGAATTTGCTGCATGGCTTCTCCCATATCTCGCTTTGGTCTCTCAGCTCCCTTTTGGCGGTCGACGCAGGACTGATAATCTTATGTCTGCCCTCTTGACACTCGGCTCGCCAACACTCGCCGGCTACTCTCTATATATCAGCCTCCTCAATGCACGATGGCTTAACGACCAACTTTTTGCTGGGATTGATTATCCTAGTGCTGCCGTCCGCCAGTACATGGTGCAGGTTTTGAACGGTCTCCAACATGTCCCTTTACGTGTCCATCCTAGAAGATCCGGTCGATTCGAGGCTCTCATCGTTCAACCAGCCAACGACCAGTGGTGGTCCACGCTGTCCTCAAAGCTCGATTACTCCCATACGTGGTCAATCGCATCCGCAACGTCGATCGCATGGGTGGTCATTGCCTATCTGATCACTGTTGGTGACTCCCTTTCCAATGTGGAGGACAACATCAACGCCAATGGACAGGGAACAGGATCTATGTGGCTTTGGCTGTTGCCAATTGTTGTCGGATGGATGGTCCTTTCGCCTAGATGTGATTATGTCCGTGTGCACGAGGCATACGACAAAGCAAATCAACAGGTGTTTGAACCAGATTCCCGTGACCCCATTAATCCCATCCCTGTCACCTCCGACTTCGGCTTAACCATCAACCCCACCAACAGAAACGTCACTTCTCCAGACGAATCCAGAATCCCTCCAGTGTTCTACTATGCAAGAGCGTTGCCGTGGTCTCGAACTGTCTACGTGATGTCGCTATACTACCGCGCGGCTTCGCGAAAGTGGAGCCGTCGGGAAGGCTTTGATGGCCAGCCCATCACCGTGAATGTGCGCGGTGATGCCCCTCCAGAGTGTCGACTGGGTAACCGTGATCAGATTATGCGCTACTGCGAGCCCGGTAATCGCAAATATACTGGTGCCAAAATTCTTTGGCCCCCAGGCGTTTTGTTCAACATGGTGGTAGCATCGTTCATGTCTCTGCAACTGCAGTGGGCAACAACCAGCGCAGCCATTCTTGTAGTGTGGTATACCCCTACCACAGTAAGTTTCTTCCTACGGAAAAATGGCTGGAGAACTGAGCATGGCTATACTAGGGGCTTGGATGTCGTTCTCTCGCGTACTTGATATACGGGGCGATATCCACGATGGTATGGATGATACTAGTGTCGTCGAATGCACTCGGATATTACGCACATCATCTCATGCACGACTTTCCCACTCCCGACTTAGAAAGCAGTGGGTGCTGTACTCCCTCATCAAGTTCGAGAGTTCGAGGGTCCGTCCAAGGAACGAGCATGGATTCTTCCGGCATTGCTATACCAATGCGGGAAGTTCGAGCCCCCTTTGATGACTTGGAAGAAGTCGCGGTCCCGGACACACATACGGCTGGTGGTAGCTATGCCCCAACAATTTCCTGTGTTGCGGACTGGCTGAGGTGGATAGGGAAATCGCTTGCCATCGTTAATGCAATTGGCATCATCGCTATCTCGGTGTTCCAGTATGCGCGTGTCTATGACACTTGTTACTGTAACTCGAGCGTCATCGGCTGGGGCGCTTCCGCGGCATTCTTCGTCATCAATCCCAACTCAGATAACATCAATCAGATTTGCCATATATGGATAGCTGCCGTCGCACTCGCGTTGGTTTCTTGTGCATTTTTCTTAGGTTCTATTTACACATTACGGGATTCTTTGCCTTCCTAGGTCGATGTTTTTAGCAACGATTCTCGACGTTGTAACCTTCTGGTATTTGATCCTGAGAGGAACAGTTTTCATGGTGCCAGTGGAGCTTATTCTTTTTTAAAACATCCATTTTTGTCCCACTGGGTCCGACCCTATATATGTAGAACGTACAACACTTGCAACTTGAAGGAAGTGAGGTAAGTGACTCTCTGAGTCGCTTAGAAGCTCGGAGATATATATGGATCACCCGAAATAACACAAGCTTCATGATCACAGCCAGTGGCAAAGTCGCACTGGGATTGGAGTAAAATCTCAGTATCTCCTTTAGCACCGTGGTCTCTGACCAGTGCCAGTAGCTGTGACAGCGCTGGGTAGCCTGGATCCCCATGCTTCGAACCTGGTGTGCATTATCCATTTTTAATTCATATACAGTATCGAAACGGGTTATAGTGATGGGCCACTGGATGGTTATTGGAAGTCTAAAATATCATATTTATTATAATCAAGTTACACAGTGAGTCCAAGTCCCGCTAGTGTTTGATTTAGTACATCGTGATGAAGACGAAGGTCAGATACTATTTGATCAGCCCTATCTCTACGATGATGAAAACAACTCGAAGAGTACGATATCGATGCGTGGTAACCAGCGATTCAATTTCCAAGGGACCAGGTCAGTATCACTCCCCTACACGAGACGGTTCATACAGCGCACTTCCCTGGCATGCCAAGATGCCACAGAGATCAAAAGACGTCCATATACTCCCTACATCTCTCCCACAGCCTTCCCCACCGCCCCCCGTCCCATTCTCTCACGCGCGCCCACCCCTCGTGCGGTGCGACCTTTTCGATCCAGATCAGGACCGAACACATCGCAAAGTCCGCATACGTCAGCTCGTGGCCCATGGCGACGACTCCGTCCCCATCCCCATCGCCTGCGTTCCGCTCGAGGATGTCAGCTAGGAACGCGAATCTTGCCTGCACCACTGCCCATTGCTCCTCCCACGCCTGTGGTCCCAGTTGTTGTGGTTGCTGTTGTGCCTCTGCAACAACTTGCATAGCGTGTTCGTCTCCATCACCGCCTCCATCAGATGTGACTCCCCCGATGCGGAAATGATCCCTCACGTGCGGGGGCAGACGCTGGTGGCTCAGTGGCACCATTATCGGCAAGAGGGGCTGTATGAAGACCTCGGTAACGTAGTGCACGAAGAGCGTCTGCAGCGCGCGCGTGCCCTCCGGTATGACCGGACGTGCAGGGTAGGTCTTCTCAAGGTACTCCGCAATGGCGCTCGCGAGCGTGAGTACGACGGGTTGCAGTTTTCGTTGTTGGGAATGATGCGTTCCTGAGGATGATGGGTCGGCATAGGTGCGGCTGCTGGTGTTACTAGCCGCGGCGTGGGAAAAAGAGTCTAGGATCGCAGGGACGGTATAGATGGGCTGCCCGTCGGAGCGGACCGAGGAGGGTGGAGCATTGATGGCACGGAGGGTTTTCTCTATGTCTGGGAATTCGACCCAACAAGTGCGGTAAGGGAGACGTTTGTAGTTCAAAATTAGCCTGAAAGGACGGCATTTTAAGCGGATACCACAATAGGGCAAAAATAGATCTGGAGTTAACCTAATACGCCAAACGTTGGGTGCCCAAGACTGTGGAATGTTCGAGGGCACATCGTACAAGATGATCATTGGTTGAGACATGGCATGGACATGGAGTCGGGCAGTCGTTATTCCACTGTCACAGATCTCTTAAGAGGCATCTTGGAAGAGGATGCGCTGCCTTAGATGGACCGATGTGTAAATTCGGCGACTCCATCCCCCGTTGAGGGAGAGGAAACACCGATGTTCTTGCCATGACAAGACGCGCTATTCAACTTTGTCCGCAGTGAGTCGAATTGAATAACCGATGGCAGATACAGCAAAGCGGGGCACATGTGGGTAGCGCCCCCGACCCGAGGGTCAGGAATATTGTGTAAAATCCATCTATCCGTGACGACAAGGTGGAATGAGTCCCCGATATCGATAACTCACCAATTAAACCCTCTGGAAACCGAGAACTTGACGACACGGACAGATCAAATCCATCGAAGGCGAGGAAGTCATCAATATCATCATATCGCTGCCGGCTTGGAGACGTTTCCGTTTCCAGGATTGAATGACAGGGCTATCGGTGTTAGCCACATTCCCTTCCCAGAGAAGGAGTATACCAAGCATGGAAAATTCCAAAATGGCTGCCGCCTGAAATGTGGCCTGTGGCGTTGTGTACAGCCGTTGCTGTAGAGAACAATAACACAGCAGGGCTGCGGCTCTGAAAAGGTCGCGATAACATGACGTGTCTGAGATATCGCTAAGATGTAGGTTCCGTGCGGACTTTACCCACGATGTTCACTTATGGCGACTTCTGACCGCCGACCTATTGTCACTGACTCTGTCGCCAACATCGAGTCTAGAACGGGATCTTCTGCATTGCCGGTCTTAAACATCGGCGCCAATCTAGGTGACCGATTTACATAAGAAAAATTGAAAGAAGACGGAAGTTCTTATCAACTCACCAAGTACTCATAGCCAATGAATTTTTCTAAGTCTCCTTTACTACCGGGACAAACTAGAAAGCGGAAGGGCGAAATATGATCACTTGACTCGAGAGAAGCGAATATGGATCTCACGATGGAATGGTCGGGACCGGAATCAAAGGGAGCACCCCATATCCCAGGCTGCAATTTGTCACACGTCCATGATCATCAAAGCTTCAACCCCGAAATAGACGAATAAATTCACATGGAGGTCCGATCATCCAAGTATCTTCATATCCATGTATAGACCTACAACGGCGCAGTCGAGTAGCCTTCTTAAGAGCGTGTTAAACGGTTCGAAAAACGTCTGCACCACCGTAAAGGGGGCATGCCGGGGGCGAGAGCTGGCGTAAAAAATCAGTCGAAGACGGTAGGTTTGAGTGGTAGACATTGACTCCATGGTCAGCCGAGCAACTCGGAAAGTCGATTACCACATAGCAAGCTATGCAAGAAATTCTCTGAAGGGTGGCATCCCTGGTTCTTCTCGGCTGCTGAATTGGTGGAACATTGAGACATGATCTGGGTACAGTGGTGCAATTGCATGAATCGACTCACCAAGGTCGAATCATCATAATCATGAGTCATATACGTGCCCGTTGGTGCCAATGGCGACTTTGGGGACTGTGCCAGTGGCTCCAGCGTGCTCGATCGAAGTAGTGCTTACGTCATCCTGTAGGGTCTCTACCGTACCAGCAGCGCGTGCGCATGTTGGATTTACCTCCTTTTCATCTCTTAGATTGTTGTATTCTAATGTCGTCTCTGTTCTAATCGACCACGACATCCTCAGCCTACTCCACCTCCTCGTCTTTGCCATGTCTAATGACATCCAGAAGGCCGACCAAATCGCTCACAGGTTCTACACAAAGCTTTGTCTCGTCGTGAGCAATGCCAGAGCCACCGCTGAGCAGAGGTCTCAAGGAAAGGTCGACAAATGGGTACGCGTTCTCCCAAATACCTCTGACTTACATTGAACCACAAACCATCCGCAGTTCAATCTCGAGACGCCAGACCTTGACATCTTCAAGGATCACCTCAGGATATATCGCGCTGTCTCCTGCTCGCCTTCTCCACCTCCGTTTGAACTTCAAGTCTTGCTGTCCGTTCCAGAATTGACGAACAACCAAGTCCTTGTTTACCTTGCCCCTGATTCCTCGCGTGTCCGGATAGGCCCCACTCCACAACATATCCTGCTCGAGAATTGGACCCTCAATTTCTCACTTGCGTATGCCTCTCTACAATACAGTGTCGAGCCAGGCGATGTCGCTCCTTCTACTATCTATAAGTACGGCATACCCCTCTTTCGCAGTCTATTCAGCCTTCTCCGCATTCTTCCCTCTTGGAAGCTCTTCAGGAAACTACGACGTCGGACGAGCACTCCCTATCTCAACGGTAATCTCTCTATCCAGCTCCGGATTAAATCACTAGGAGACTATACCTCCGACATACTCGATTTTGGTAAGTCCCACGTGTTATCATCCAAACCCTAGAATCCATGAGGTGTTCATGTCCGTCTTTTGCATGACTAACTATAATTCCTTCTTGCATAATACATACTGCATCTTCCTCGATAGACACACCCCCCGCACCAAACACGCCCCCACTTCCTTACGATATACACACGTTCCCGTCTATCCCCCACCCGATGGGCACACTCAGTCTCACCGCCAAGTACCTCACCACACCCAACTTCCAGCTTGATGAGCTTGAATCCTTACTTTCTTCCCGGTTTTTGTCGTTGGATGAGGGTCCGGACTTTACCCCAACACTAGTCAAGAACCAGCAGCGCGATTCCATGTCAGCTCTACCGGGCAGTCTTCGTACTTCGCTTCCAAAGTCACCCCCTTCGTCCATCGCTGGTCAGTTTGTACTGCCTCCTACCCACTCTCAAACAAATTCCTTGCCGGGTAGCCAAAGCCCTCGGAGTTCGCCTCTGCCCCTGAGCCGAACCTCGACTAACATGGCCGGTGCTGGGTCTACTTCTGCTTTATCAGTAACTTCCTCTCGCCCGGAAGGGAGCGCAGCGTGGTCAAGGGAGGACGGAACGAACTTGGGTGGGGTTGCTACAAGGATCCGCAGAGAGAGTACCAGCACTACAGGAAGGAGTAGCCTCGTAGGCACTGACTTGCTCAGCATAGCCATAAGCCACTAACATTTATTTTAGGATCTCCCTTCAGCCCCGGGTGCGCTGCCCATTCGCAGACAGAACATCAATCCAGTTCATCCATTCAAGTCTTCCACGCTCTCCTCGGGCTCCCCTTCAATTCATTCTCCCTCCCCTTCCCTGCGCCAACCATCGCCGCTCAGCAGCGGCGTCGCTCTCCCCAGCCTTCCCGCTCGTCCTACGCAAACATCACCAAATTCCTCTCGTGTGCCACCATCTCCCATTGGTATTAACAGGCCTTCTCCACCATTCGCACCATCAAGTCTCAGTGATAGACGTTCCCTTGCGTCCGCGGAAGGCGAAGATACTTCACCCCGTCTTCCCACGCGCAAGCGTTATTCGAGTAGCTTTGGACATCGATATGCAGCAACCGGAGGTGCGACGAGCGACGGGAGTCCGGTGAGTAGTGTTGGTGTGGAACGCAAGGAGAGTGGCGAGCCCTCCGCGGGAAGTGGTAGCACAGGAGCTAGCAGCGGTGGCGGTGCGCCTGCCTTTTTGGGTGCAACGACGGACGACGACGATATCTCGATTTTCGTGCAAGAGATTGACGCGCGAAAGCCGCTCGCATCGGCCGCTGCGAGGTTGCAGCCGTTGACTGCATCCTCCGACTCATCATCTGCTAGGGTGACTCCCCTCGAGCAGAGTCCCGGTGCGCTAGGCCGACATGACCTGCGCGAGCCCATCGCTTCCGGATCAGGAATCACTCTGAGTTCGGGATCCGAGGGAGGTAGTACGGCTCTAGGGTTGGGACTGGTCGCGGGCGAGCACCTGCGACATATTTCGGAGGGAACGACTGCGAGCGAGGAGTCGAGGGCGTCCTCGGCAACGATGGGACCTATGCTGACGCGAGAGGCAGAGGTGGATGAGAAGTTGAGACATATGCACGAGGTATTCCTGGCATCACTAGAGGGTCTTGGTAGTGGAAGCAACATCCGGAGGCGAGACAGCGGGAGCGGTCGATCCGAGTCTGGGTCTTCAGGCGGCTTGGTGAGGGAAGATAGCGTCTCCATGCCTGTCTCACGGCCCGGCAGCAGGGATGGGGTAGTTGGTGGTGGGTTGGGGTTGGGGCTTCCGAGCGGGCTTGGGAGGGAGAGAAGACGTGGCTCATTGAGATCCATTAGCGCAGTGGATGCAGGTGTCAGTGGACGGGCGAGGTTATCGGGCGATCCGGATGCTGCGAGTGACTCGCTGCGTTAGTCCCCTATATAGTGAGTTTGTGTCCGTGCGCGTGTCGACGGCTGCTTTGCCTTTCCACTTCTCCTCACCCAAACCCAATTCCCCCTCAGTCCTTTTTGTTCACTCTGTCATTCATATTGCTTGCGTCCCACTAACCTCGTTGTAGCACAAGAACCCTTTCCCCCTCAGCACGTACTTTTCATCTATATATGTTACCTAAACCCACCTGTATGCAACGCGTCTTTGAGCCTATTAACTTCATCTAACTTCCTCCTCTATATCGTTATCGTCCCGTAGTTTTTTTAGTCGCTGTCACTCCCATTGCAGCTTCTTACTAAGTAGGAACTTCGTATTCCAGCTGGGGCTAGTTAACGTTTAACCTGGCGTGCCGCGTGGACACCTCCCTCTTGAATCCCCCCAGTTCCTACTGGCTGCTTAGTGTTTTATTGCAATTCTGTTTCGCGCCGATAGTAGGGGTTCCTTAAGTGGAAGATGAAGCAGGTCGTGAGTACTAACTACTTGAGTTGGCTTGAAGGTGGTGGATATATACTGCCAAGGTAGATGGATTATCAGCTGTAGCGTCAAACCGAAATAAAGGGGTTGGTGTAGATGCGAGGTTAACAAAACCGACGGTGAACGTCTGGGTATCGGATCCTTGGGCGGACTCCACAAGACCAAAGGGTAACCTCCAGGAATCGATGGATCCATTGTACAGGCGAGATTTTTTTGAGCGTTGGATGGTACTGAAATGGAGCTGTCCTCATGTAATTATTGAAGCTAATCGCTGTATCCGAGGTGGGGAGAGGCCGTCACCTGCTTATATCTCCATGAGAGCAGGATAGTAGCTTTTCCCGTTGGATAATCCATGTCTGCGTTTCTGGGGCGTCACCCAGAGACGCCATGATGATAGTCAATTCCTGACAGGAAGCTCCAAGGACGGAGGAAGAAATTGGAGTCTCCATTGGTATAGTGGGTCAGAGAGATTGTGGGCATAACCCAACCCGAATAAGTCCCCATCTTCGAGGTCATGACTCACCATCACCGCAGCAGTCGTGATAGACACAGTGAATATTTGCTGCTATCAACTTCTTCCAAATTGACATCATCTTGTGGGAGCTGTGGGGGAGAATTGCAGAATGGCCCGAGATTACTATGGTGTGTGATAAGTTGGCAACGAGGACGATGGATGCCACAATAAAAAGGGAATAACATAACAGGACGAAGGGATGATCTGCGATGTCGGACAACCGGGTTGACTTTGATGAAGGCAGCTGTTTCTCCATCACAGGCAACTCGACGTCACTCGCTGGGGTGATAATGGAAATACTATTGGGATGACCGGGGGAAGGAGATTGTGGTATTACTATGATGAATGGTCAGGGTGACATCGCAAAGTCCGGTCACCTAGAAGAGCTTGAAGGAGAACGGCGAGTTAGGCTCATGCATGGATATCCGCCGGGATTGTGTGCCTGTTTATCAATCAATATGTCTCACCTACTTGTATATTCACATACGATTCAATACTGAGTCCCAAAATTTCACTATAGTACAATGCCCGTCACCGCGCTAATCATCGGAAATGCTACTGTCTATGCGATTCAGAAATCTCACCATAGTCATACATGTGCAAACGCCATTTCGCCTGAATCGCATCACATCGATCATCCATGAAGGGATTCAGAGGTAGAGGGAGCTATACCTTTCACTACAATTACGCCTCTCGCGCGTTCACCTCCACCTTCGTCCTTGTCTTTCCCTTTGAGTGCCGCATTGAGCACAGCCCCAGGGTCGTCAAGATGAATCGTATGAGACGCTCCCTACACCGTCTTCGCTTTAACGTGCGGGTACGCCTGCAGATCTTCTTCCTTCACGCACAACTACTTGGATGGGTCCGCAATCAGCACCATCACTTGCACATTGTCCGGCCCATTCGCAAGTGGTGCGAAAACGACCATGGAATATTTTGCTGTAATGGACAAACGACACTCGTCAGAAGAAGGCACGAATGGGGAGTGCAACGGCAGAGAAGGGAGGGTGAGAGGGAACAAGTGGAATAGAAAAAACCCACGTCTAAAATGGCTTGCACGACCTCCACCCCACACAACCGCATGCTCGCATTCACGATCACCGCCTGTTCCTTCGTCCAGCGTGGGTTCTCCTGCAAAAGGCATCGGGCGTCTGTGGGTGGCTCACCACCTCG
This sequence comes from Leccinellum albellum, assembly GCA_038090015.1. NCBI lineage: Eukaryota > Fungi > Basidiomycota > Agaricomycetes > Boletales > Boletaceae > Leccinellum > Leccinellum albellum. Next base: position 6,157 of record JBBPLX010000425.1, on the reverse strand, counting down.
CTGAAAAGTTTCTGTAATGGGCTAATGCCTCCGAATCTACTTTGAGCGGCGGGTCAACAAGCACGTCCCGGATTGGTCGCGTGGACTTCAGAAGCGGTAACAGGACGACAACCATGATTCCCCGAGCGAATGCCCTACGATGATATCGTACGGCGGGTCACCACCCTCGCGAGACGTTAAGAGGGGTTGTAATTCCTCCGCCAGTGTGGCAACAGTATACACAGAGCCATGTCTGGCACACCCGTGCCCAAGTAGGTCAGGTGCGGTAACGAAGTAACCTGTGTTTGAACAGAGATAGAAGGGAATTATGCATCAGGAGTGCTGTGCTCGGTGACCAGTCTACTGTCGAAAGCTAGTCGGGAACTCACCTCGAGACGCAAAATCCTGCGCCAAGCGATACCAGCATTGGGACGAATATGTGAGAGCGTGAATCAAAAAGATGCGCTTGGTCGCAGTCGAATCACCCCAGGTTGCTGCAGTGACAACCATTTGTGAGAGAATGGGAGCAAGGGTGAAGACAATGGATTCAGCGCTCGTCGGAGATGCGGAATCGTCATGTGGCGGCAGTGCTCATGAGAGATAACACTGTTCGGCGCCCCGAAGGAGCTTAGTCCCTGGGGTCGATATCACGGTAAGATGTAGGTTAACATTCGGGGAGGGCTCTGGATAAAGCCGATGTGGGCAGTAGATCTGGGAAGAAGTTTGGTGAGACAGACATAGTGCGAAATGACGATAGCGGAAGACGATGACTTGAAGCGTATCATCGAGAGAAAGCAATCAAATAGCAGGCCCATCGACGAAGGCTACAATGCCGCAGATGCGTGAGGTAAGATTTCCAGCAGATGCTCAAGACAAAAAAAAAGAAGCAGTGCGATTCCTGTACCATTAACCTGTGCATTCTGGGAAAATTGTACTTGATGAGTATGTCGAGTGTTGCTGGTGCAGATTAGCTCTCCGAGGGTCTCCAGATTGAACCGTCCCCATCAACTAGTATCACGTATCCACAGCATCGCTATTGCTGTCATTGTGGTCATCATCACCGCACGCTTTTCCGACAGCGCGCGTCTCGTAAGCTCTGCTCACCTAGACCATCTGCTGGGTCTCTACTATATAGTATGTGTGATGTCCGCCGTCACCACCACAATCGCCTTCTGGGAAATCCCGATAGTTGCAGTAATAGTGTTGCAGATGCTGTTGACACAAACATCTCAACTAGCTAGGCTTTGCAAACATCTCAGCCCGGAACGCACACATATGCGCTGGGAAGACGAGTGTCTTCCCTCTCCTTGGTGGACACGCCGATGAGCGGAAGCTGGGACGATTGGTGCCGTGAACTCGGATATGTATGCGCACCAGGTGAGTTGGCGACAACTTGCATCCTGAGTCGTCGCCCACGGAAACTGGCACAAAGATGGGTTCAGAAACAGGCAAGCGAAAATGGAGCTGAAAGAGAAAAGGAGTCGAGAACATTGGATTGGAAATGGCACAGGTAAAAGAAGGACACGAAACGCACGGGCGCGCTCTGTTTTGCGGGAGCTTGGTGCACGTGTCGTGATTCGTATATTGGCACTCGTCTGAGAATCACAGGTGACCGATCAATCAGTATATTATAGGGAGAGTGACATGGAAAAGGTACTAAACCGGACCCCTTTTCGCTGTCTTCATCGTCAATCGTGGAACAGAATATTACGATATCCTTGAGTCTTCAGCTTTGGAGAAGGGACGACAAGCATCTGAACATATGCTTTTGAATCTGCTTTCTTCTTGACAGTCTGGTTGAGTGCGATGATTGTGTAAGTCAAAGAGAGCGAAAGCATGGAACGAAATATTGACAACTTGAATAGGCGAGAAGATAGATACGGGCGTCGATAGCTGCGACCCGAGCGGAAGTAAAGTTAGTGTATCTTGTTGGCGACTCATATAAGCAAGAGGTACAACGTGGTTGCATCCCTCGTTCTTTTTCGACTACATGATAGTATGATGAAGTTCCAGATCAAAGTTTTGTCTGGTTACGTAACTCGGTGTAAAAGTATGTAACACCTGTAAAGAAACACCAATCACGAAAAATACTGGTCACCCAGATTCGCCGGCAGACTCACATCTAAAATCGTGAGTATCTGAAACGACGGTGGTCCCTGTCTGTTTGAGAAATTGAGATACATATTTGAGGTCCGAACAAGGCCGAGCAGCTGCGCCACCTCATGTTTTAAGTTAGGTACGTGGGTCCATAACAAGTTTGTTACTTCTCTGAGTTTCTCACCGATCGATCGATGTCCTCTAGTGAACCATCTCTCCGCGACCTCCTCCTCTCCGCCTGGCGGCGTGATCCAGAGAACAGTTCTCATTATTCCGCGGAATGGCTACCACGGGTGCTATGTTATTCCGATCTTTCTTCCAGATTTACGGAGCAACCAAATGTTCAAACCAACGTTCGGCAGCAGCTTCTTGAAAACTGCGAACAATACGCCTTGAATTATATCCCGACCCACCTTCTTCGTACCAGTGATATGACACTCGTCAACAGATCCGAGTTCTGGAAAGCTGAGAAACCCAGGATAGAACGCGAGCTACAAGAACAAGATCCCCAGATGGTCACCAAACCCACACTGAAGGATGATATGAAAGGAGGCACGGCAGTTACTACGGGCAATGCTTCGTGTGAAAATTGGCATCTGCGAACGCGGCGAGGAGATCAAACTGTTGAGATCCGCCGAGACACGGTAAGGCGGATATCGCGATTCTGCGAGACTCCTGACATGATCATCACTCTTATTCCATGTTTCAAGTACATTCGTAGTTTGTTCAAATTCGCTATCTTCTCACACCGTTGGGGTGATGATGAACCTGTGTTTCAAGACGTGTTGGAGAGGAGCATAAGCGCTGAAGAACCCACAATTGGATACAAGAAACTGCTCAATTTTTGCGAAAGGGCCCGCACGGACTTTGATTGCTGCTATGTCTGGTCGGACACATGTTGTATCAATAAGGAAAGCAGTGTCGAACTGGATGAGGCGATTCGTTCGATGTACCGGTGGTACAGTATCGCTACCGTATGCGTCGTGTATCTGGACAACTCATTGACTATCCACGATTTCGGAGGGGAGCCGTGGTTCACAAGAGGATGGACTTTACAGGAGCTTCTCGCACCAGAGGTGATAAGGTTTTATGGGAAGGACTGGAGACCTATCTGGGGACAGACGAACGAAAAGGGCGACAAAGCTATCAAGGAAATCAGAAGTGCTGTCAAAGAAGTTACAGGGATCCCACACAATGACCTTCGACGTTTCTTGCCCTGTTGTGACAGGGTCGCAGAGAAGATGTCATGGGCGTCCCAACGAAAGACGACGAAGATTGAAGACATTGCCTACTCCCTTCTAGGTCTATTCAACGTTAGCCTGCCAATCGCATACGGTGAAGCTGACAAGGCCTGGTACAGGCTGATGAGTGCCATCGCCAACGAATGTACAGATGCTTCATTCTTTGCATGGGCCGGACAGCCTTCCTCCTATTCCAGGGCCTTGCCATCTTCTCCGTCTTCTTATTTCAGGTTCGATCCGACTTGTGTCAGTCTCTTCCATCGTCATCATCCCTCGTACGAAGTTACCAAGCTTGGAGTGGTGATCAAGATACTCGTCATCCCAGCTCGCTGCAGCGTCCTCGAGGACAATGATGGTCGAGAGTTTGGCTACACGGTTACTCCATACAACCTGCAATCTTTCCTGGTCGGCGCTGATGTCCTGCATGGCCACGTCGAAGAGTACAAGGTCGGCATAGTCAATTTCCGTTCCGTAGGCGATGCTGCCGTACAGCTCGAGGATGAATGCCACTGTCTGGTGCTTGCAAGAGGGCGCTCTGATGACCAGGGCTGGATCATGGTGAATACGGAGTGCGTTGTCGTCGTCCGCTGCCTAGAGGAGATATACAAGTCACCTGAGACTGTGCTTTTATACCATACGAATTCTGGTCACGATGACAACCTACTTCGACGTGCACACAAGTACAACCCTGTCATAGACGAAGCTGATTAGCATAGCATAGTTGGATGTTAAACATTGAGGGACTGTCACAATGTCCAATGACCGTACATGTCTGATGTACTTACTTGATGATGTGTATTATTTGTGCTTGCCAACCGTCCATAATACATACCTCGTGCTATAAGTAGGCGAGTATACATTCAAGAGCGCAGGTACGGTCGTCATGAAACTGGTCCAACATATCGGGCGATTTGTGTATGGAGTTATCTTGAGGCCATTCGACTCCTCGACTCACGGGAGACTCTGTGAGCAGCCTCGGTGTCACGCGACCCGCATACTTTCCTAAGTTATCATTAGAACCCGAATGCAGGACGACGACAACTTGGTTTATAAGCTCTGCCAATAAACTGAGCTGTCCACGAGGACCCCCGGAAAGCCGCGCTGAGGTCCCGCGCCCATCACACCTGGACCCCCGTCCTCCTGCCTCACCACCACCACCTACCTCCAGAATGGGTCACCACAAAACATCTCGCATTCCCTAGTAGGACTAGTGCTGTATGGGAGCAAAATCTTTTGAGATGATGCTAGTTTCTTCGTACTAGTCGGCATACTATCCATACCACGTGCCTGATAAGGCCTGCCTTGCTTTCGTGAGTTATGATCACCGTCAACCAATTGAAAGAGTCGGAGGCGGGGGCAGCCTTGCACTCAGGCTTATTCATGCAATCTCAGGCTCGTTGCTACTGTCAAGCTTTGTTTCCGCCCGTTGAACGTCTAACGTTCTCTCTGTGATACACGTCCGGGCGGTGTGTAAATATCCGAGCCAGGCGGTCTCGGAGGTGGCAGTCGGAGTTGGAGGCTAGAGCCGCGTGGCCTGACCGATCGGATAGACAGAACGCAGTGGCACGCGAACCTCCTTTACACGTTATCCGAATAGCCCCACACCGAGAGTTTTCGTGCGGCCTGTCGGAGAAGGATGCATGTGTCGGGTGAGTGTGGGCCGACCGGCCAAATATATCCATCCCTTCTATATCGCTTCTTGAGGAAGGCTTTGCAAACAAAACAGTTTAGGTTTTTTTCGCGCACTCCTTCTCGCGGTCCAGACCTTTTCATTTGCGTTCAAAACCCATTTGTATATCCGCACTTCAGAATTGGAGGTACGGCCACAACCTCTCGGGTCGTACATCATGCAATTCAAGACTCCTTGGTCCACGGAACATGACGCATCATGTTCAACAGCAACTCAGCAACTGATAGGTGGTGACCTGTGACCCGCCGAATGCCTGCTTGGTTACTAGAACAAGAGTACTATGCAACGAATGGGGTTCTTTTGAAAATCCGTGAGTGGTGCGTAAACTTTGCATCGTTTTTCATGTCCGTTTGTGCGGAGATAATCGTGGACATTATGAGCTGCTCGTATGTATGCCGGACAATTGGGCCCGCTTGTAGCGTTGGGGATGTCCAACGAGTAAGTATTAATAATATTATAGAATGGCTTCTCCAGGATTCTCTCTGGGCACGTTGTGGGGATCAACCTCCGTCGCCACGACTGCGTCAATACGCGTCACGCCAAGCCATTGTACGACGATTGACATGATTGTATTGGGGATGGCATGATCCGTCCAGGGCCAAGACTTCTGACACGTTCCCTGTCGCCGTCCGAGAAACCCGTTCAAGCACTAATGCGCAGCGTTGCGTTCTGAGCAAGCAGTTATCAGCCTATTGTCTTTCGGCGTAGTGGTAACATAACCCGCAACTCTCTCGAAACGGCGTGGCGTGCAGCAGCTTCGGAGACAACAGGCCTTTTAGGTGGTGACGGTTGTCGTGCTTCGATCGTTTCGTGACAGACTTTCCGTTAGCGACTCCCTGCAGTTGCGGGGCGTTGCGTAATACTGCAGCGAGAACTCATCTCTTCCGTTACCAGACGAAAGTCGCATGTCCTTTCTTGTTCCGATAGACACGCGTATAAAATGGGTGCCATTTTTTGCTTGACTATAGTCACTAGTACGCCTCGTTTCCTCTGCTGTACCGTCAACGTCTACTATCCTCCTCGACCATGTACCACCACTTCTCCACCCTCTTCCTTGCTGTCCTCACATTCGTCTCCGGTCTCGGTGTCTTCGCACAGACGCCGACGACACTGTCCTACGATAACAACTATGACAACCCCAGCCTTCCTC